>JBBPQC010000247.1:0-26814 GCA_038092295.1 Leccinum arenicola
GTCACTATTGCCAACCTGGGATGGTTAGAAAATAATAATAGTATATAGTAAGCACCCTGTTTGGCATTACCCGACTCCAGGTATGGGTTATCAGTCTCAAAAATAGCTATGGGTCATGGGTTATGGGTTATCAGTACAAATTCCCCGCAAACCAACTTGGGAAAACCAAAAAAGTATGGGTTACAAGGGAGTATGGGTTATATGGGGTATGTGTTATGAGGGAGTCGACTGTAATTCGGTTGGGCTTTGCCTCCCACTTGGAGATCCGGGCGCATCGTTGTATTGCAGGGGTGTTCGTTAAAACACGATGACAATCAGCAAGAATTCTTACACGATGCCAACCAAATGCAGTAAGGCTAGAACCTAGATCATGAGTCGAAACACTAAGTTACTTGCCATTGAATCGGCACGTTTGAGACCTCGTGCTAAACTGGGTGGGAACAAAAAGCCATACGCTTTCGGAGTGACTGATCCAGAAATCCGTACATGATTGAGTGACGAGATGAGTCTCATGGTCCAGGGGCATGCAATTCGTGGACCTCAGGCTCCGCTGTTACCGGGGTCTGCTGAGAGGGTCCCGATCAACGGCGCCGATCAATGTGTACATGATTCGGTCTGCGTTTGGTTTAACAGGCTCTTTCAATTCATCCGCTTTGAGATCGCCGAAGCCTTTCCGAGTCAATTTAAGAATCATTTCGCGCTGTGGAAAGTTCGAAAGAGATGCTTCACTGACGTGGTGATTCAAGCGAGAACCCGAATACTAGCATGGTGCCTACGTTAGTAAGCTACTGCCAGCGGCGTTTACACTTTATTCGTACCATGAGGCAGTCAGAACCTGTTGAAGCTTAACACGCATCTGTGAGGGATATGTATGTAGTTCAACGGACCTTGAGAGGCTCATTATTGTGGTGTACGACATCGTTCAAGAAAAAAACGACGAATCAAAGGAATATATAAGCGGGATAGGACAATGGCGAGCAGGGCGCAGACTTAGCTTGATGCGGATGTGTTATATACTGACTCGCTGTTAACGCACTTGCAGGGGGAGTTGGCAATCTTGATTTCAAGTCTGCTACTGTCCCCGAAGCTCCAGCTCCAGCGTCCCATTGCGACAGACGTGACTACAGAAGAGATCATGGAAACCGTCGCATGGTTTGCCAGTGAGCGCCATGGACAAGGAGCCATGAATTGAAGAGCTATAACCGAGTTGGAGTGATCAAAACCACAGGGTCACCTCTGGGGCAACACGACGGGGCATCGCTTCAAAGGTGAGTCAAGAACACGAGGCCATTGAACTAATAAGGCGAAAGATGCGACCCCAAGTGCACAACCGGGTGCAAGAATTCAAGGGCAGTCTATCAGTCTGTCTGGCAGAAGGAAGTTCAAGTTCAAGCTCATGAACTCTGGAGGGGGTACAACAGCACGGACAAATATACCAGCAACAAAGGTTAGACAGTCGGGCGATGTCGATGAGCGAGCAGGCTCGGCGGCCGCTAAGCGCTGAGCTGTGAAACGAGAGGAAAGTCTGCTTGTGCTATGTAAATTACGTCACGGTGGCTGCACTTCATCCTGAACCGAACTTACAGTAATTCAGTAAATTCAGTAATACTTCGTTAGGACCTCGATCGTCATCCAAGACGTCCCCCGTGAGGCACTCGCTCACCCAGAATCCTTCACTGCATCTCATCATCACCTGTATCAGTCACAGAACAAGAACAAACCTCCCGTGAAACTCCTACATGTCCCCGAAGACAGCGAACCTACCTGTGGTACATCACCGAAGACGAATACCTAAGGCTCAATCAAATCTTCGTCGACCGCGATCTCCAGAAAACAGGCATGGGAGGGACAAAAGTGGTGAGCCTTCTGGCAAAATGCTCAGGATACGGAAAGTACACCGAATTCATTGACCGGTATGTTGTTGCTTCTGAGTGACGTGTTCCCTTTTCAACGATTATCAGGGTGTGGACAGCGCTTCGACGAGGAGTCCACACGCGCGATTTTATGTTCAATTCACTCAAGCAAGGACGCCAAGGCGCAGAGAACATGCACGACGTTTACTGCTTAGAGTGGCACCGGCCTGCTCACACCTGTGCGGTCTGGAGACAACGCAGAAGGCGGAGCAGAGGCGCCGACTATTGCTCTTGCCAAAGTAAGTAAACTTTGATCGGTGCATATTCACACTTATCCTGGCAGCCTCTCGATCGTTCCAAATACGATTTGATGCCCGAGCTGCTTGAACGCAAGGAAGAGCCGGCAAATAGAAAGCCTAACAACGAGAAAGTGAGACCAGGCATCATTCCGGCCGCAAATTTCGTTGACATGGGTATGCACTGCGTTTTTTGTAGGTCGTAACCTGGGGCGAATGGTGGCTGGATAGTACGGGGAGCACAGCCGCCCACCGTACCCGAACCGCCAAAGCCGAAGCCCAAGCCGAAGCCCAAGCCGAAGCTATTCTCAAGACTGAGAAGGGAAGTACAGAAGAAACTGGTTTGTAAAAATTGGGTAGAATACCCTTCGCGTAATGGTCGATGATCAGATTGTACGATAGTTTAATTCTTGTGATACGGACGACCAAACCCCAAAGGTCGGCTTACCTGAATGACAGATGCCGGCCACTGGCCCCACCTAGACCTAGTACGTGATGAACTGGTTCATTGAGTGGGCTTCTGACAGGCTAGCTGCTGGCATACCAGTTCCTTGACGCAATGGAGTCCCTGTTTTTCAACCGAACTGTAAACCACATGAATAATAACAGGTCAAGCAAACGTCATTGTCCACGTATGTATTCCGATCGAATGGAGCTTTCATTTTGTTCCATTTCTGATGGGCGGCGGTATCAAGCGACGTAATTCAGTCTGGATCATTTCTTTGACACAATGGATCCGTCCCTGTTTTTCAACCGAACGGTGAACTGAATAAATTTCTGAACGATGATAGGTCAAGCAAACGTCATTGTCCGCGTGTTCAGATCGGATTGAGCTTTGCTTCTGTTCCATTTCTGATGGGGGCGGTGGCAAAAGACGTAAGTGATTCAAACTGAGGGCGATGGCGTGAGGCATACAAAAAACTCGCCCCTATTGATCACACCTGACCGGCCTGACCGATGCAGCAGCTGCTCCGTGTGGCGCAAGGAATACGTTATCACGAGTGCTTTGAATCTGGTGTAGTGGTTTGTTTGCTGGGCTGGGCTGGAGGCCTAAATATAGGGCAGTGTCATGGCACATCTGTCAGTTCCTTCAACTGATACGCCATCTATCTCTTGTCATATTTACGTCTAACAAACCCCGTTATTCCCTTGCAATGGTAAGCTTGTTGAGTGGGGATCAACCTCAATAACACTTCTGGCAGGATACTACTGCTGAAACCTACGTGGCCGCAACTGACCCCAAGGACCCCAAAAAACTCCCCGTAAGTTTCTCCTATTCTACCTTCGCTTATTTGACAAGCTGCTTTTAGCATTGGCCACCCATCGGGATTCCATGGAACCATGGTGGTAATGCGATTGTTGCCGAGCAAGCCTCGGAGAATATCAACACTGGCATTCCCGTAAGTTTCTCCTCGTATCTCACCTTCCCTTGTTTGACAAGCTGCTTTTAGAAGTGGCCATTCGGGATTCCCTGGAACCATGGTGGCAATGCGATTGTTGCCGAGCAAGCCTCGGAGAATAGCAACACTGGCATTCCCGTAAGTTTCTCCTCGTATTTTACCTTCGCTTGTTTGACAAGTTGTTTTTAGAAATGGCCATTCGGGATTCCCTGGAACCATGGTGGCAACGCGATTGTTGCCGAGCAAGCCTCGGAGAATAGCAACACTGGCATTCCCGTAAGTTTCTCCTCGTATTTTACCTTCGCTTGTTTGACAAGCTGCTTGTAGAAGTGGCCGCTCGGGATTCCATGGAACCATGGTGGCAACGCGATTGTTGCCGAGCAAGCCTCGGAGAATAGCAACATTCCTGTAAGTTTCTCCTCGTATCTTACTTTCGCTTTTTTGACAAGCTACTTTTAGAAATGGCCGCTCGGGATTCCCTGGAACCATGGTGGCAAAGCGATTGTCGCCGAGGAAGCTTGAATTGAGATAAACGCTAGTAATGGAGTGTTCGTATGCAAAGTACAGCGAAGCTTCCTTCATGCGATTGTTGTACGTGTAACGATGTAGTATTAGTACCGCGGAATCCTGTGTGCTTGATTGTGCCTTGGTTGTGTGGTGGCCGAGTATCACAAACCGAAAGGTGTGGAGCAATTCTCATCGCAGTCCTGTTTTCGACTCACCGTGAGGAAGTGTAGAGGAGATGGGTAGAATACAAGGAACCGCACTAGTGATATCCGAAGAGGCCTACACCCCTCATATCACAACCACATAAATTAGATGGAGCCGTCACCCGTGATCCTTCCAGAATTGGTGCACGTACTAGACATAATCTTGAGAGTTTCGAATTGAAATGTAGAAACGGTGCCCGTTAACGAACTTCAATTGCGTAACCAAGCAAGTTGCACTATCACTGGAAAGAAAAAAGATGGTCCTTGATCAAGGTCGCTTTATTACTCCAGATATGTAGGCACTACAGTATATCTGTCAGAGACCATTTGACGCCATTTTCCGGGGGTTGATACGGTCAAAAGGTGAATAATGTACAATCCCTTCTTTGTCTCAGCTTAATCGCCTGCAAGTTCGATCTATTGGCAGAACTGTTCTTGATCATGAAGTACACACGCCTGTCTCCACCCCAATTGCTAAGTCACAAGATCTATTCGTTCGACAATCTAATTCTATCGTTTTCCAGCTTATTCCTGTAATGCCTTGGTTGCCCCAGCCTTACTTCACCTCCCACAGTGAGATTGCCTTCTCCGCTGCAACGAACCGAGCCTCCTCCTGGCTGGCATGCCCCCGCTTGTCCGCGCTTGCATTTACCGCCTCCCACCCTTCCACACTGATCGTACAGACAACCAGCCCTTTCTCCTCATCGTACTCATACTTGATATCCTTCTGCTGGCGCGACGCCCACACGGACAGTCTCGACACTGGATGCAGCACGTCCACGTCGTCGCGCACGATCCGCTCCAGCTGGCTTAGCACGCCTAGCCTCCGGAGCAGTGCCCTGACGACGTCCATGTCCCCCTCTGAGTCGAGGTACACCGCCCCGACGAGACTCTCGACCATATCGCTAAACAGCTTCGGCGCTTGCAGCCGCGTGAGCGCCGCCCAAGGGAACGTCCTGCCCGTCGCCAGGGCAGCCTCGATCTCATCACTGACCTTGCCGAACCGACGGAAGGTGAGCTTCTGATCCTCGAGGACGACCGGGCTCGAGTGCTGGAGACATTGGAAGAGCCAGATTGTCTGCGTCTTGGGCTGCATCACGATCCTGCCGCGCGCATTGGGCCCGGGCATGCTCGCGTCGACATCGAGGGAGGTGCTGAGGCAGGCGTACGCGAGGAAGTGCGTGTTAACGACCGCGGACTTGCGAATGTGGATATCATGCGGTGAGTAGTTCTTTCCCGGGCACTTGTACAGGAAGTCGGCGACGATCATGTCGAGCAGGGCGTCCCCGAGAAATTCCATGCGTTCGTATGACACCGTCCGATCGTCGTACTGGTAGCTCGCGTGCGTGAGGGACTCGACGAGCAGCAACTTTCTCCGGAATGTGTACCCGACCATGTGTTCGACGTTGGCCAGCTGCGTCGACATCTCATCGGTGTGCTCGACGCGGGAGAGTGCCCTCGAAACGCAATCCGGGAGGGTGTTCCATTCAAGTCCTAGACCAAATAGTTTGGCACACGATACGCCAAGCTCAAACCCGCCGTGGAGGTACGCAGCGCCGATGAGAGACTCGACGACATCCGCTAACATCTTCGTAGACAGTTCCTCGACGTCTTTGCGCGTCTTGCCACCTCCAACTACGGGTTCATCATTGGTTTCTTCTAGGGTATTCTCCGGCGTATCAACAGGCACCTCGAGTGGAGAAAGGTATAAGGGTTTGAACCGTTTAGGCGCGAAACGTGAACGGATGATCCATCGGTACATGGAACGTCGAATAGCTTCTTTCGCAAGGCGGGAGTTTGCTACAGCATGATCTTTGCGCCTGGTCAAGTATCCCTCGTGCCATAGTGGATAGGCAGCCATCAGGTTCACAGCGACGGTAAACTTCAGCACAGCATCCCCGAGTGACTCCAGGCGTTCGTAATTGATTAGATCCTCAGCGACCCGGGCCGTCATTGCCGTCGAGAGGAGCAGAGATGGTAAGATTGAGAGTGGAGTGTGGTGGAAGAGGCTAATTCTAAGCGATTTGACGATCATGGCTGTTTCGAGACGACGAAGAATCGATGGGATGAATTGGGAATATTCACATTCCGTCGGAGACAACAGCTCGAATTCAGAATACTTGGCAAGGAGGAGGAATTGCTTCGGAGCTGTATTGGAAGCGTCCCGCGGCAGTAAGAAATTAGATCTCTGAGGAAGAGGTTCGACGACGACGAGTGGGTACGTGACTTTGACATCCTCGAATCGCGAGTACATCTTGCGACCGCATATTTCTGCCTCTTCCTCCTCTGTAAGTCTCTCGTGATGCCAACCGACGAAACGATGGAGCTTTCCGAAGGACCGTCCGTCACGAACCCAGGTGAGGTCAGTTGAATATCCGTGGTCGGCAACAAACGCCTCGGCATTAACAGAATGGACCCTCTCCGGATGAGCCTTGTCCTCCGTCCTCGTTCCCCAATCACGCCGGGGCAGCCACGCACTAGCGTCTGGGTCCGCGTTGATGGTAAAAAGATAGGCAAAGTCGAGGCGCAACCACTCCATCCGCGCGCCATAGAGACACCAAAACAACCTCCGGGTGCACTCTTGCGCTGCCACTAAGTCTTCTTGGGACAAGCGGACTGGTTTCCCCGGACCCAGCTGGACCCCTAATCTACCCCTGTGCGGATGGTACAACACTGGCAACTCGTCCTCATCAAGTGTCGGAATCTCGACGCGCGTCAAGAGCGTCAACGCAGGAAGGCCTTCGACGACGATCTCCCTCGACCACCAATCCTTGTCGTTGCTCGACGGGAGCCACGGATTGAGCTGGCTGTTCACAGAAGTCAGCCCGTCGCGCTTATCGATGGCCTTGAGCATATCCTTGACTTCCTCTTCCAACTCTGGCTCGATGCCGCTCGGCAAGGGTAACAAGTGATCATTAAGAAGCCCAGCGCCGTACAATGCCAGATAGGCTTTGAATGCGACGTGTTGATACGCCGATCGCTTCGTGGGATATTTTCGTTCGACAGTGTACACGCGAAGTTCCGGTGGTATTCCCTTCGGCAAGGTCACAGTACAACCAAAAGGTCCTGGGTAAGGTGGTATGTCTCGCAGTTCGCCTTCGAGGGTATGCCATCCTTCGGGTAAATCCGGAGGGTCGATATCATAGAAGGCAACATGTTTGGTGTACCGAGAGTTGGGCAGGACGGAACAGAAGTGGTTCAGGTGGGATATCGCTGCCTGGAGAGTGAGTAACGCCCTGGAGGACAAACAAAATTGGCATCCACATCAACGAACGAACGCAAGAGATCGCAGCTACGTACCCTGTAGATTCGACTTTAAATTCGCAAGGTTCAAATTCGTCGTCGGCTTCCGAGTCGGGAGGGGGTGGTGGGTTTTTGACGGCCTTCCGCTGGGAATTGTACTCTGCAACCATGTCCCTTTCTGATCGCTCGAATTGAGCGATACGAGCGTCGTCGATTCCACCACTCTCGAACATGAGGACAAAGGAGCTACGCTTTCTTCTTGCGCGACCCCGACTCTGTAGCCAGCTCGCCATGTTGTTTGGAACGTCCCAGCGAATGACGTTCCCGCATGCTTGAATGTCCAGTCCTTCTTCCGCGACCGAGGTCGCGATAATGAGATTCTTTTCTCCACACCTGAAATCTTCCAGCGTGTCAGCCTGTGGCTGGCGTAGCATCTTTCGCGTGATATCCAAGAAAGCGGTGCGGTAAGAGCTCTCAGAGGAACCAAGGAGACATCCTACTCTCAACGAGCTCCGATCCTTCGTTCGAGGATGATTTTCAAAAACCGCAGCCAATGCGAGCACTGTGTCCCTTCTCGTGACGAACAGTATCCCACTGTACTCTTCGTTAAAAGACTCTGCTCGTTCCTTTTCTTCATCTAACGTTTGAAGGAGGACCCTGACTTTGTCCGAGATACCGTTTTCGATGGACTTGGGGTCATAGGAAACGGGGGTAATATGAATCCTCTTGAGGTGGTCGACGAGATACGCCTTTTCTTTGGACTGCCACGCAGTCGTTATGTTGCTGTACGGGGAGACGCTCTCGAGGGCCATCTCGACGACGCGTTGAATGTACCAGTCCGCTGCCCATGGACCAAGGTCGTAGCAGATATCATGAGCGGTGCTGGAAAGATCTTTGATTCCCTTGTGCGTGTACGAATTGTTCTTCATTATCGTTTTGGACAGTTTCTGGTCTTGACGATTCCTTTCAGGTCCTGGGGGCATTTTCTCTAGGCTTTGGCGGAGGAAGATAACATAGGGATCCTTCTGGATATCCATAGACTCTGCCACTTTCTGGAGTGCCAAAAAGTTCTTCGAACCCAAGTAACAGTCGTTGTGTTTCCATGGAATGCTGTACAATACGCGCCTGAATTCTGGTCGGTGAACAAATGCTTCAAGTTGATCACGATGCTGCCTAGGACTACGAATGACGCTGTCGAGGTTCAACTCCAGCGTCCTGTCAAAAGGGGGTTAGAACTTTTTGCCTAGAGAATCAACGAAGCACTGATATCCACCTAAATGCCACAGCGACGTTGCCACCAAACATGGGGCTGGCAGTGAGGCCAAGAATCATTGGTCTTTCCTCTCTGACAGGCCCATGCCCGCTGGCTTTAACGGGCTGTCGCATAGGAAGGGCAAAGTAGAAGCTCCGCATGATGCAATTCATCGGATGGTCGTCGTTTGCATGGTGAGCTTCGTCGAAGACGAGGAGGCTGATTTCTTGCCCGAGATTGATGTATCCGTGACTGAGGGCATCGAGGAGAACCTGAGGAGTGGAGACGATGACGCGGTTTTTTCGGAGAACATCCTTCCATAGGTTTGGGTCAGTCCACTGTTTCGGCTCCAGACCACCGTGAATGAGCCCCGCGGATCCGATCGCTTTCTGAATTACAGTATGTTGCTGTTCGCAAAGCGCTACCGTCGGCGCAATGAACCAGGAAACCTTTATGGCTACTGATAAGCTGCAGTTCAAGTTGGAGGAGTGGTATTACCTTGTGTGGCTCACGTTCACACTCTATCTTGATACGCAGCAGAGCAATATGAGTTTTGCCTGATCCAGTATCTTGCGCGATGATGATATTTTCGACCAAGCTTGCATCCAACATCTCTTGCTGATAGCTGCGAGTGACCACCTCGTCTGGTGTCGATTCCTGTTGTGCGTCGCCCATTCCGGATTATGTGCTGAGGTGGATTGTTTCTGGTGTGTGTATGAGAGAAAAAAGACGTGCAACATACGAGAACCTTACCGTCGACAAGCAAGACGCAGAGAACTGGCCGCTTTAGGCACCCCTGGAAACGCCGAGAATCGAAGTAGCGACCGGATATATATATCCGAAGACGATCACCGACGGCCGACTAAATAGAATTATTGAATGAGAAAGGTACCAAGCAACTCATTGCTTGAGAAGCAGCGAACGGCTAGTAAGTTTTGAAAGCAAGTACATGGAGAACTTCAATGACCTCGAGTACTGAAAAAAAAAGCTGTGTTTGATAGTGGCAGGCGTTGGGAAACACTTTCCTTGTGCGGACACTCTGTTAAACGCGCTAAACGGTGCGCAGGCAAGTTCAACTCTCTCCGAGGCTGTAAGCTATCTATACATCAATCCTTGCACCTTACTTTATCAAGATATCTCTCCTTCAGATTCGGCGCATGTCTCCGCCAATACCGCTGTCTCGCATATCATCCGTAGCCACCCGATTTCTGACTGAAGACACTCGACCCCATTCCCCGCAAAATGTCGACGATATATTCCCCAATCCTACCGCGTTCGAGGACGGCCCGCACCCCGTCAAGTCACCCAAAAAATACGCTATCTTTGAGCTCCTCGAGCGACCTACCTCCTCATCTTCCGCCTTCCTTGTGCACTTTGCTTCGACATCCCTCATCGTCGTCTCCGCGTTCGTGACAATTCTGGAAACGGTTCCGAGCTTCCATTCTATCTCTCCTCGTGTGTGGTTCGGAGTGGAGACCAGTATAGTACTTTTGTTCACCATCGAATACTGTGCTCGACTTTTCGCCTGGAGTTTCTCGTGGATAACCCTCGCAAAATGGATGTTCTGTGCGTTGCATCATTCACTGATCCTGTATTCGTTTCTCATGCGTGGAATCCAATGAACAGCATTCTATGGCGTGATAGACGCACTGGCGATATTGCCTTACTACATCGAAATAATGTTACAACAAGACACCGTACGCTTTCAAACCTTCTTTTTTTTGACCATGTTTCCATGATTCAGTCAGTCAGTCTTATTCCGGTTTTCCATCCTTCGGATGTTCCGCCTCCTGCGAGTATTCCGACCATTCAGTAATAACAGCACTATTCTCCTGTAAGCATGTAGATTAACGCCTTCTCTATCCCACATCTGACACTACGCACAATGAAGAACAATCGAAGTCATGTACCTATCCATCCGACGATCTCACCATGCACTCCTCGCCCTCAGTTTCTTCATTGCAATGTTGCTCACAGTGTTCAGCACACTCCTGTAAGCTATTGTTGACTGCGCCCTGGGGCCTGAGTTCCAAATGAACCTACTTTTTTTTTTTTTCAGGTACTTCGTCGAGCGAGGAACATGGGACGATATTCTGGAGACATTCATCAACTCTGATGGAGACCCATCTCAATTCTCTGTACGCCCTCCGAACTGAAGTAATGAAATCCTCTCCTAACCTTTAAATACCAAATAGTCGATACCAGCAGCTGCATGGTAATACTTCTGTCTTGTCATTGTCCCTTTGATACGCTCACATCTGCCTCCTGTTTCATTTTTGCTTGTTACCAGGTTTGTTCTCGTTAGTGAGTCTTACTTTGTTGGCACATCAGCGAAACGTTAACATCAGGATTCCTACTACACTAACGCAGCAATTACGACAGTGGGCTACGGCGAGATAACCCCTCGATCTATCCTCGGCCGCTTGATCACGGTTCCACTCCTCGCATTTGGCTTGCTCCTCATCGCCCTCCCAAGTTTCGTGCTCGGCCGGGAGTTCAGTATTGTGTGGAAACAAATGGCGAACCGGGAAGTGAGTCCTCATCGCGTTCCCCTCTTTTCACAATCTGATTTGTGAGAAAATCGCGATGTTGGCACCTCTCGACGACAGGCCGACGAAGATCGAAACCTAAACGGGGACTTGGATCTGGACACGGCCGCGTCCTTGGGCATCCGCCTTGACCGTGATCTGTCCAATCGCAAGCTGGCCCAGAACCAGACGGAGCTCAGTCGACAAATATCAGAGCTGCGCCATGCGGTGGAGGTGCAAGGGGAGCTGATCCGGCACTTGGTGGGCATGCTCGAAAGTGGTGCGGGTCATGGTATGAATGACGTGACGGCAGTTCGGACGGGAGTGGGAATGGGGATGGGATCGGGCGGTCTGGTGAAAGGCAAAGAGAAGGAGAGGGAGGGCTCGAGCAGCGACCTTAGTGATAGCTACAGGCTAAGTCAAAATGACGGGTGAGGAAAGACGTGTAATGTATCAGTATATCCTAGGCGCCACACCCACCTACGTCTTCCGTGGGTTCCGCATTTCAATCTCATGCAGTTGTGAGAAGTATGTTACCTAAAAGGTACGCATCCAACCTTACTTGGCGCCAAGCTGGCTCTTCAACGGGACCACAGCATGATCGATCGATCTCAGTATACTACTTCATCGATCTCGGCGAGACCTTAGTGGGAGCTAGCCAAGTTACAAACGTTTCCTTAGGAATGGTGATCTCGCAGCGCGGCGCGCAAAACGTCGAAGCCGAAATCCTGAGCCCTGTGAGCTCGAAGCGTAATTTGCTTCTTGACGCCCTCGGCCAGCACGTCTTCAATGACCTTCCCGCCCATCTCATCCGGGTCTATGACATGAAGTTACTCTCTCGGACGGACCTCTGGGAGGACCTTTGTGCCTCCATCCAAGGCCTGTCAAGCAACGACGTCCTGGCCCTCAGTTCTCCAAAGGTCCGTTAAAATGTTACACCTCCGTGACGATCAGTGCTTACATCGCAGAATATATGTACATGCAACCACACACGTCAACACGCGTATCGTACATCTACGCCATTCGGCCGTGCTCGTACTCGGTCTTTTGCAGGAGGACGCCCAAACGCGCGTGAAATACGCCATCTTCTCGCACCGTTGGGGCGCACGGGAACCTTCCTATCAACATGTCACGCGGAACGAACGGTGGATGGACGACCATTCACCCATAAATACCCCCGGCATCGTCAAGCTCCTCCGCTTCTGTGACAAGGCACGCGCGCACGGCTGTGCCTACGCGTGGTCTGACACGTGTTGCATCGACAAGTCGAGCAGCGCAGAACTCGAAGAGGCCATCCGCTCCATGTACAGGTGGTACCGGGACGCGGAGGTGTGCATCGTCCATCTCGCAGAGACGGAGAACCTGGCCGATTTCGAGCACGAGCCGTGGTTCAGACGAGGGTGGACGCTCCAAGAGCTCCTCGCGCCGAAGCAGATCACGTTTTATACCAAATACTGGGTCCCCATATCCATCGGCAACATTCGCTTTGCAGAGACGATGAATCACAAGGAGGACTGGCGCGTACTGGGCGCTGTAAGCAGAGTGACGGGAGTCCCCGCAGGAGATTTGAGGCATTTCAGACCCGGGTGCGAGCGTGTCTCCGAGAAGATGAGGTGGGCCTCTCTGAGGCAGACTACCCGAACGGAAGACGTCGCGTATTCGCTCATCGGGATCTTCGATATCACGATGCCGATCTCTTATGGGGAAGGACAATGGGCGTTCCATCGGCTGATGGAATGTATCACACAACATTGTAGCGAACCAGGGTTCTTTGCCTGGGCGGGCGACGCCTCACCTTATTCCCTCACACTTCCGTCTTCCCCTGAATCTTATGGGGCGTCAGTGCTTGATCCACAAACGGCGACTGGCCTTCGGCTGACAGGATCTGTTTTCGAAGAGGTCGGCGACCGATCTTATTCTATCACGAAGCTTGGTTTGCAAGTAAGGCTGCTTCTCTTGCCCGTTCACTGGATTCAACACGAACAAGGCTTGGGGAGTTATACCCTTTCGTTTACACAGGGAAGGTTCCTGGAGTCATGTCCCAAGCCTACTCTCTCACAGGCGTATTACGAGATTTTCAAGCCAGAGCAGTGCGTGCTTGGGGTCATCAACTACGCTCGGGTTGAGAGCGACAGAGGGTCAATCCGTGTAGGGGAACGTTACTTTTGCTTCCTTTTGAAGCGAAGCAGGAGATGTTACGTGAAAGCGCAAACGGACAAGGTTCTTGCTTGGCAATGCGTGGAGGACGTTACCAAGGATTTGGAGGATGTCTGCTTGTTGAATTACCTTAGACCTTACGATCGTGATACCACTACTTAGCAGGTTATCTTAGTAGATACGTGATTCATAGTACATACGTTGCAACCGGATACCTGTACATACACACGTCCTGACTCCTGATTATCCCGCAAGTAAGGTCAGGAAGGTGTAAAAGGCGGGGAGAGATCTTGCACCCCCGACCAACCTCTGACTGCCAGTGGTCATCAATCATCGATCATCGATGGGCCTGAAGTTCGGGCGTGCGAGAACCGGCTCGATCAAGTGATGATGTAATCATAGTATCTGTAAAGTGTCTGTGTCCGAGGCGGCGGCGACTGCCACGACGTGCGAGGTTGGGGCCACCGTGACTGTGCACCGTGATCAGTATTAGCAGAAAGAACAAATGTCCAACACTAACAAGTTCGGTTTGCATTTCTTGATGCTGGAGTTCCGCTCAATGACTATTAATCCACCAGTACTATCTCATTTCCTGATTTTCCTCCAGATCTCACCCAACAAATAGTGCGACTTCAAGGCGACGATGGGCCCATCGCGGGCGGCGCTTTTGCTGATATATGGCGTTGCGTATACCACCATCCCTTAGGCTCGAAACAGGTTGGGCATTCCAAAGACCATTTTTTATCTTCGAACGCCGCGTTGAGTCACTCCCGTGTAGGTCGCCATCAAAGTCTTCCGAAGGTTGCTTATTTTGGAGCATGAGGGGGAACACCCCCAGGTATCTCTTGATGTCATGAGGGAACTCGAGATATGGAGACGACTCGATCATCCCAACGTTCTTCCATTTCTTGGCATCACTACTGGGTTTAGCCCCTTCATTTCCCTCGTCTCGGAATGGATGCCCAACGGATCTCTGGGAGATTTTTTAGCACAGAACAATGCCTCAACAATGAGCATATGTTCTCGTTTGCAAATTGTGCGCGGTTTGGACTTGGAATGCTTGATATCGGGCCTCACGAATCTCTCAGCTGGTAGATATCGCGAGTGGGTTAGAATACCGTGGGTCCTGCCTCTGCACGTAGACTGAACTACGACCTACGTTGACATTGCTTCAGTTCACTCACTGCCAGTCATACACGGCAACCTGACACCTGTACGTCTTCTTCCAGCATCTCAGACGATCAAAACTGCTCCGCTGAAAAACCATTAGACCAACATCCTCATCGACAAAAATAGAAACGCTCTTTTATCCGGATTCGGTCGCCTGACTGTCCCCGAACTTATAGCAGAACGCATTCCGTACCTCCGCGCCGATTCGGAGTCTCGGCAGGCGGGTTCAATCCGGTTTATGCCGCCCGAACTGGTGCAAGAAGAGCTCACTGAAATCGGTCCTGCGATTGACATATTCTCTCTTGGATGCAATGGAATCTTGGTAAGTCGATTCTATTCATCGCGTGTCGCCTGAGTTTCCGGATGACTGGACGCCGTGCCAGGTGTTGTCTGGCCAGATGCCTTGGTCGGAATATCGCAGGGAAGCGCAGATCCTACTGAGATTGTATAATGGCGAAGTTCCGGCACGCCCAAGCTCTGAGCCCGTCGATGACCTTCACTGGCAGTTCTTGCAGAGCTGCTGGTCGAAGGTGCAAGATCGTCCCTCGGCATCGGAGGCATTCCTCGCTTTTTACACCTTCTTGACCTCGCTTGCAGAGTGATACAGTCGTGTCCTGTAGAATTATCTGGTTTCGGCACACAAATTACAGGCTCTTGGTATCGGTGAAAAGAACTGATATCGCCATCGTATCACCAGGGTGCAAAGATATTCAACAAGAAGATATGTATTTTCCAAATATTTGGCGACGCCCTTCCCGTCCAGTAGGATGCGGGGGAGGATGGGAGGTGACACGGGCGCCGGCCACACCCGCCTATGTGAGTGCGAAGAATCCTGGTTCCCTACAACATTGTTTCCCGAGATACATTGGCACCCGGGCCAAAATCGCCTCAAATTTCCTGCGTGGATCCCCGCCACTCTGTTTGAACGACCTTCAAAACGCGTCAGTCCATCTTATCCTTCCTCAACTCTACGAGACGAAGGTTGCCGATCAATATGGGGACCAAAACACGGAATGCGATACCCGTCCAACCAGGTTCGTGCTCGAAATTATCCAAGGTCACGGTATCCATCGCTGCGAGGTGGATAATGCACGCCTCCGCGTCCCTATGCCAAAAACTGTTTCATAGAGAACTGCACCAACTCATGCGGAGTTACAAAAATGTCTGTCGGTGACTCGACATATTTTAGAGGGATACATGTGTAGATATTGAGATGCACGAGGAGAATCTGATGACGCACATCTAGTATTTACCTGTTAAGACCTCTCTTTGACAGACTAACGGTTCGTTAAAAACTCAATTCCAGCTCGATCTGTGATGAAGAGTGCGTCAATGTCAGGTGCGAAACAATCCTCGTGGGCTTTATAGTTTACCTGAGAGACCGCCTCCTCTACTTTACCTACAAGTAAGTCCGAAACGTCGCGCATCTTCTCTGTGATTGTAGGGGAACATGTTGAACAGTTCCGCGCCTTCACGGTCTGAACCGTCTTCTCCACAGCCGCGTGCACAGTTGCTTTGCATGGCTTGTCTCGGAGTTCCGTCAAGGTTCCCTCCATAAAGTCATACCACCATTGAAGTGCCTGTTTTTCAAATAGCATGTAGTTTGGCGTAATCGACTTTTGACACCCACAGTAGGTATGACTACCATGTGACGACCACTGTAATCCCTGCTTCGGCCGAGTAACCAGGAACATGCCCCAATGATCTCGTAATGGGCTGTTATCCACGACAAGTCGTCCCGAAGGGCATAGACGGCATCCCCACATTTCTTGTGGTAGGTGAGCAAGGAAAGCAGATCGGTGGCAGTGATCACATCGATCTCTTAAAACCGCATTGGGATGAGTGGCTGCGTCAATGTGTGTTTGGCGGCAAGCAGAGTCTCCTCTCTCCAGAGTCCTCGATGCGCGATCGCAAAACATCGCAGTGGTTCTGCCTCGATGATTTTTGGGGTTTTAATCGCCTGGCGGGCTTTTTTTCTCGATGGCGTCGAGAGAATATTTTCTGGCGGCTTCGAGGACATCAACAATATCCTTCAAGACCTCCAGGCAGGGGTCCTCTGCCAGGGTACATGGGTAGCAGAAGCGGAGGAGGGCGTCGAGGGTCTTGCTGTCCTCCGTGAGGGGAGTGACAAAAAGATCATCTTTGACCTCTTGGTCATCGCTGGCTTCCTCTGGCTGAGGGTTTTTAAAGAGGGTTTCAAAGACCGGGGATGCGAGGGAGAGGAACAGTTTGAAGACGCGAAAGTAGACGTCGTCGGACGAGCGTAAAATGATGTCCGCCTTGGCGTGATCAAAAGGTGCAGTGGCGTGGACAGTTTCAGGCATTATGCAGATATCTGAGAAAAGCAGTTATTTCTACGACGGGTGAAAGAAGGGCTGGGACTCACGAGGAAAGGCTTGAGAGGGTGAGTATATTTGACGGGTTCAACTCAAGGTCAACTCTTTATATCGAGGAATTGTGGTTAGGTGTTTCTGGAAACAGCATATTCATATTGTTCTAGAATCCGTATGGCGAATCGCGATAAGAAGGTCTTGCAGTGACGCGCCGGCTGACGCCACGGTTGTTGTACAGTGCTTGAAATAACAATGACTTACAAGGCTAGTAATTAATGGGAAATGAGATTCAGCGGGTTTTCAGTCAACGTTCCCATTGGAACTGTGTGCTGGGTAATTGAATAAAACACTCGCGTCGCGCGAGACTAGTGATATCACGTGTTGCATCACGTGCGATCGCGTACGCGCTGCTCGGGATTAACCGCCCCGCTTTGTTTCTAAATTCTCTCACTGGCCCCTGTGGGCTACGCCAACCATGCCTCCTGGAACACCCTACCACTCATTTGCACTTCCATATCCAATTCGCGTCGATGATTTTACAGACATCCTCGACGACCTGCCTCCTCCGTACAACAGACCACCTCTTCATCTCTTGACGCACGCACACTCCGACCACCTCGCCGGCCTAGCCTCAAAGTCATTTGGGTACCGCGTAATATGCTCACAAGATACGAAGGAGATTTTGCTTCGTTATGAGTCGTACGCAGAGCGCTCGTTATACGACCATCAGTACCGTGCAGAGAGAACAAAGACATTTGGTCATCTCAAGGTCGACCCGTACGTGGCGCCCAACGGCGAGAAGTTCACCGCCCACTCCAAGGACCTGTTGGTATGATTCATGCTCTTTCCCGTTCCATAATATCAACGCGTCCAGCAGCTTGCGGTACCACTCAACACTCCTACACAAGTCGACATTTCCAACACTGAGAAAGTGACAATCACTCTCCTCGATGCAAATCACTGCCCTGGTTCCGTCATGTGCCTATTCTTCTCCTTCGTCTCTTGTTTCCACATTGATTCCGCCGCTTTTGAGCAGGTTCCTCATCGAAGGTCCCCGGGGTACCGTTCTTCATACCGGCGATTTTAGGGCAGAACCATGGTTCATCTCTTCAATCCAACGGAATCATTTCCTTCGACCATATCTCGCAAGCTCTTCCGAGGATTTGCGAATTCTTGTTGCCCGCAGGGAGGGTGCACATGCAGAAGCAACGGGTCTCGTGAGGACGCTCGAGGCTATCTACCTAGATACCGCCTGCTTACTCTCGCCCCTCGTTGTGCCTAGCAAGGCATGCATCGTTTTCTACCCGTTCTATCTCCTGACTGATGAGTTACCTCACCCACCGGTTTGTAGGAATGCGCTATCAAGGGCGTCGTAGAGCTCATGGCACGCTTCCCGTCAGATACACACTTTTTCATTAATGCTTGGACTCGTGGATACGAGGACATTCTCAAGGCCATCGCACACGCATTCCATTGCAAGGTATTCTATTTCACGTTTACATTGCGTTACCTTCTGAAAGCGTCCGTGTATGCGTTCTATGCGTTGTTCTACCCGACTCTTTTGTTCACATCGCCTGCATATATGCATTGCTCACCTGTTTGCCAATGTAGATTCACTTGGACCGGTATAAACATTCAGTTTATTCCAATCTTTCGGATCCCTTTTTGCGCGCCCTTGGTACGCGCGACGCTGCGGCCACTAGGTTCCATGCGTGTGAGCGGTTTGATCGTTGCTCTTTCGTGGATGTCCCTCCCTACGACTATGAAAACAAAGATTCTGCAGCGCCACCTAGTAGAGAGGGAAAGAAGGTGGTTTATGTGAATGCCGTTAACATGAGCTCTGCTCGCTGGGAGGACTACCAAGCCAGCGTCAGACGAAGATTTTCGAGGCGCGAAAACGTAAACTCGTTGGTAAGTTATAGTGGAAAAAGGCTATGTTTCTTCATTTTCGTTAATTACATGGTCTAATCTCGTCTCATTTGAAGCTCGTCCCCTTGTCCCGCCACTCTCCCCTGACCGAGCTCATGAATTTCGTGACACTTTTTCGTCCACTTCGCGTTGTACCGAACACCCTAGATCCTTCGCTCGATGGTCTCGACTGGGGTGCTATGTCCAAAATGTTCTCAGATTGTCTGTCCCCAGCATTCACACCTGGCTGCCTCGATTCTGTCATGGCCCCTCCTTGCCCTCTCACATGCCACTCTAGTGTGGTCAATCTTCCAGGACCGTCCACGAAGTGGGGGACAAGAACGATTTCCACTACGGACGACGAACGAAATGTGGATACGGCATATCCGAACTTGATCGGCCCTAGCGATGCCGCCCACCAGTGGGGCGATAAGGGTGGAAAAAAAGGAAAGATGGGAGTCTTGATGGCGTGGATTGGTCCTGGGAGAAGGAACGGGCTCGAAAAAACCTTTCGACGTCTCGACGATGACGAAGACGAAGACGAAGGCACCGTGCTAGGAGAGAAGTCGCCTAATAGACATGTACGGAGGGACTCTTGTGGTTCTACGGACGACGGAGGGTCAGACGACCATGAAAGGACTGCCTGGACCTTATTTGGCGTTGGGGAACTCGGTAGCGCACACAAAACATGGTCGTCGTCTTCGGCTATGTCTCAGTCTCAGGACAGAGACGACGCGGTAGGGACCCTCCCTACGCCAACGTCTTCCCCTCTTCCTGTGCCGCGACGATTGGGGGAGAGTGGGAAGGAGAAGGAACATGTGTTTGAGTCCGTCTCACAGAGCATTCCACCGCTGGCGATGCCAGTGAAAAATTCTCTCAGACTGGCCGCGACGGAAATCGACTTCAGTCATAACCCTGTTCGATTGGCATCGTTTGCGTCGGCGTGCACATCGCCTTTCGTGTCCTTTAACGACATTCGAATCACTGGGCAACCGCTGGAGGAGCAGACGAACGAGGCGATCGGGTCGGGTTCACAACCATTTACGGTCATCGACAATGTCGTCGTCTCAGATTCAGCACAGGGCACAACATCATCTCACCATCTGGTGCGCCATCAGAGCCAGGGCAAACAGATGGCACGGTCGCATTCGATAGTCCTGAGCAACATTAATCCAAAAGTGGACTCGGGAAACGTCAACGAAGCTCCACCATCCAAGCGCCGGAGAATCGAACGAGAAGAGTCAGAGCTAACCGAGGCTTGCGAACCACTTTCTAAACCTTTTACTGGCCTCGCTCGCACGCCCACTGAAATGACTGTGAGCAGGGACGCTAGCAAAGCGTCCCTGGTACCAACGTCTTCGGCTCTCGAAGTAAACGAGGTTTTGAGAGCGTTGCTACGAAGCTCGCCAGCGCTGAGTGTGACGAGGACAGCTACCATCCCGTTTCCAGTCAAGAAGCATATGGAGGGCAGAGTAAGCGACGCGGGCAAGGGGACCACGCTCTCCGGGCATGGTGGCGGTGTGCCATTTCGAGCAGAGATAAAGCCATCACTTGGCCCGAGGTTGCAGTCTTGTTCGACCACGGCAATCGGGGATGCCCCTTTGTCTATGGTCGAGCCCACTATATCGACTGTGGTCAGGGCCAACACGCTCTGTACCTCTACCCCTGCGAGCGACGGACCTGTGAGCCCACGGACGGCTGCACGGCGCGCTGAGCGTGCCGAGAAGAGGCGGATCACGGAGAGGTTGAGGCGGGCACGACCGGACCTCGCCGTACGCGCGCAACATGAAGTATCGAGGCGAAGTCTGGGGAAAGGGCAGGAGCGGTTGGCGGCGTCGGCGTCCTTGAGCATTACCACCGCAGTTGTTGACGTGGGCGTGACGAGCGAAGATGTTGAGATGGATTTGGAAAAGAGTCGGCTGTTGGCCGAGAGGGTGAGAGAGGTGGTAAAGAGAGGCGGACGAGTGAGCGAGGTGTTACCGCGTTTGAGGTGTTTGGAAGGGTGGTATGCTGGTCCATAACGGGAGTGATGATCGGGGGATAAGGCTCAAGGGACGCAACGTGCGTGGGCTTGTGCAATTGTGGGTAGCAGATGCACGTTTTGCTTGCAGTCGCATGAACATCGAGTCTGTCAAGCCCAGCTACAATGTTCGTCAGTACTCTTGGCAGGGGCTACCGCTACCCCGTAACCTCCAACTGTAACACTGAATTCCATCCAATAGGTGATTGTGATGAGGGTGTAGGCCTCAGGGCTCAAATGCACATCGTATTAGGTTTATCCACATTTCCTCAGAGACGAAACCAGAAGGAATGCGATGAGGACTGCTCCATTGGCATCTTTCGGCGATACTCGGACCACGCAACGATTCGAGGCACAATCACACAGTTGTAGGATTTTACAAACGAAATACACCATTACACGAACGACAAACGAAGCTTCGTTGTACTTTGCATACGAACACCCCACAATGTTGCTGTCGTTCATCTCGAATTATTCTGAAGCTTGCTCGGCGACAATCTCAGTGGCACGCAAGGGCCACATCGGCCCAAAGTGCCAGTGCTGCGAAAAGCAGCTTGTCAAACAAGCCAAGGTGAAATAGGAGGATAAACTCACCGCCATGGTGTTCTCCTGGATGGGCTCCTCCAAGGCTTGCTCGCGCACAATGCTAGCGGCCTGTTCGACCCAGAAACCAACTTCCCAGTTCTAAGAAGGTGTTATTGAGGTCAAGCTCCACTCTCAACAAACTTACCATTGCAAAGGTATTAACGGGGTTTGTTCGATGTAAATGTGACAAGAGATAGATGCGGCGATCCTGTTGGAGGGACTGTTGGATGTGCCAGGCCCATATTTATGCCTCCCAGTAAAGCAAACAAACCACTACACCTGATCCCAAGCGACCGTGATAAGGTACTCCTCCCGCCCTCCCAATTGCACGGAGCCGATCAGGCGTCCTCCTCAAGGCATCGCCCTCAGCCTGAATTACGTCTGTTGACACCACCATCAGATTTTCTAATCAATGATGGAACAAAAGGAAATTTCAATTTGATCTGAACACGCGGACAATGACGTTTGCAACGTTCTGAAATTTATTCGGTTCGTAGTTCGGTTGAACGACAGGGACTCACCGCTATGATACGATGTTCCACGTCGGGGAGCACTTTGGCGACCTAGTAAATCGGGTGGATCCCAGAATGAGTCACCATTCTCATCAACTTGAAGGGCGTCCCACTACGCCAGCCGCATCTGCTTGATTCACGGCGCACGAGAGATATATGTACATACCACAACGTAAGTTCCCAATTTTCCCTACAACCCCGCAAAGTTTTGGGGTGTGAACGTTTGAACTGTCAGGTCCGTGATCCGAAAGATGATCCGTGATTTTCTTCAGCATCGTCATCTTAAGCATGATCTCTCTCTGCGCGCTGCCACTGCCGGACGGACGCTCATTTGTCTGACGCGTTTACTGCCAAACTGAACCACCTATTAAGACCTTGAAACTGGAGGAGAAGCGTGATGACAGTGTTCTTCAACAGAAATTCGCTCACATTGACAAGTATGTAAGTGGATTATGGTTCAAGGGAAGGTGGGAAGGTGGCGATTAGTACTTGTCGGTTACAGACCTCAATGATGAGGTTATCATGTCGTTATGCATCTCCTGCATTTGTTGCTCTGGCTGGATTCTTCCTTCCTGACAAGGTATGATTCCATAGCCTTGGCTCCCTCAATTACTTACAGCACCACCATGGAGCTACTAGCGCCACTGATGAAGACTTTTGATATCATGCCATGTGAGCTATTTGAGCCGGCATGCTATTTGTCTGCCTCCAGAGACACACAACATAACTCCAATGAATACTTACTACGGCGGACTCCCGGGCGTAAACCGAACATGACAGCTCAATACAGATAATTGCCAATCTGTCGAACGAGCAACCTATCATGTTGGACGCCTCAATGGGGTCAATCACGGGTACTCACTGACTACTGAAGCTCGAGGCTTATACTGGGAGCATTTCTAATGTAAACCATAGCGACGCAGATGGAGCACACTGGTTTCGCTCAGCATACTCGACGGTGGGATACTCACAAATCCCCACTTCTTGGAGCTGCCTTTACATGCGCACTGCTGGAGGGGAAGGTTGGCATCGTGAACTTGCGTATGCTTTGCCCGTCAGGTGGACGATCGGCGGTCGTATTTTCAAGCACCTGCGTGTAAGAAACCGGATATGAGACGATCTCGAGGAGGATATGCAGCAAGAAGACGATTGTATATGCCGGATGAATCGGTGTGGCCCACACGTCGTTGCAAAAAAAAAAGGTCAAGACACTTACTTGGATACATACGATCAGGGTGGCCCTCCACTTTCTTAGCTTTTCCGAGCAGTCAATGCGACCCAAGTTATGCTGTAAAACTGTTAATCGATAAAACATAGAAATTGTGCTCTGAAGGTGTCAAGAAGTCCTTGTTTACCTAGATGGCGTATGGAAATGAATGCATGAGTACTGGGTTCGGTCGTAGTATCGGACTCAAACTTGAAGCTTGAAGCTTGAAGGTCTAAAGGCACGTTCCCACGGTGCAGCGCCATAACAAAGTTCGGTGGCAAGTCTCACGGCTGGGCCAGTTATAAACTTCCATCGTGACAAGGAAACCTTCAGTGAGTCAAAGCCAAGCTCAGCGGGTCCGGAAAAGATGAGGCCCTCTGAGAGTCTTGGGGTGCACTGACTTGCAGATAGTCTTGGGCCGTCACTGGCCTACCTTATGGTCTGGGTACATGAGGTAGGGATTCGGGAAAGTCGATGGTCCCATATACTATTCGTCGCGTTTGATGCAGAGGTACCCGTCGGATTGTGGTATTCCCTTTTCTCGTTACATATAATCCAATGAATCACAATACTCACTTGGTGTTGTGGAACTCGCTAACACTCCTCACCGGGCCTCACGTAGAATTCCACAATACTGTGTGCGACGACTAGAAGCTAAAGCTTGACTTCATCCCTCTACGCAGTTTCGACACCATGTCCACGATTCAACAGTGAGTGAACACCCTCCTGGCAGATTGGATACGCCAGGTATTTCCGCCTTGACCTAGAAGAATTTAAAATTCAATTTGTTTACAAGTTGACGACACTTCTTTCCTCTCTACTCGTACTATGTGAACTGATTGCAGCGGCCATTGTTCCAGCACTTTTTTGGACCCATATTTTGTCCACAGTGACAGCACCCTTTTGTGGAAATGTTTGTGGACTCGGAAACATACGCCTGTCTAATTGCATCACCCACGGTGAGTGAATCGCATTGTTGTCCACACTCAAGGGAGTGGCTCTCCTCGTCCACAACACATCAAAGCGGCGGTCCCAGACAGTATGAATAGACCCATCGTCCACGGGTTTTGCCTTCTCACACTTTCATCCCCTCCTCAAATATCCTTCTACTTCTGATTGGACCTCCTCATTCCCATCATGAACGACCTCTTCATGTCCGAACCACCCCCAGATGTGGACGCCTACGCTCCGGAGTTCTGTTTCTGTGGCGAAAAGACGGTCGAATCCCATGAATTCTGGTTTTGTTCTACCAAGTGCGCGCGTCTTGACGCTCTGCGATCGCTCGACGATCCCGAATGCCACTATCGCAACAATGTGCGCAGGGCCTACCTTCAAGCTGGAGTTCCAGAACTCTATCCCCGTCGCATGATGTCCGTGGACCAGCTCCGTCCCGGACCCATTGCGTGCCACGTCGTCGTGGACTCACCCACTCATCTTCCTCCACCGACGAATGCGACTCATAGCAGGCATCAGGGCATCGTCGATCGGGATGTCCGGGATAGCAGCATGGTCGGATATCCAGCGCTATCTCAGGTAACAGGCAATGTCCTGAATAAGTGGACCCCGGGAGGAGAGATACCTGGGAGACATGATGGATGGGAGATTCCTCCGAGGTCACCGTCCCGCGCGCAGCATCGTGAAGATAAGGTCGAAGAAGAACTCTTGAGGAATTCTCCGCAACCAGCTCTCGCTCGTACCCTCAGACGAGGTCCCCAGTCGACCAATAATCTCCGGAGCAACATCAGAACATCGGTCGCGGCTCTGTTCGGCAGGTCTCTGAAGGACAACTCGAGCGGGAACCCCGAGAGGGTATTTGGCCACGCCGTGAACACTATCGTTCCACCGCTGAGGAAGGAGTCACTATCTTCCAGCCGCCAGCCTATTAGGAACGCTCCCTCTGCGGCTTCGGCATCCAAGTCAAAGGCCCTTCGTCGTTCGCGGTCGTTTGCGGTCGGGAGTCCTGTGGACAAGCGGGACACGGTGATGTATATTATCGAGGAGATGAGAGCGGAGATGGCCGGAAGCTTCGACCCCAGGTCCTTGTTCGACAATGATGAAGATGATTGAAGCTGGGCACGATACAACTGGTTGATGACTACTAATGACTGTTACGATGAACTGTTTCGCTTTGTCTCTCGCCTTGGACTCGGATATGTATGATATGCTGCATCTGTCATCACTCTGTTTTCGTCTCAGTATTGTTCAATATGCGCTCCATGTAAATTTTGCAGTGACTATACATTATGTTAATCCTCACTACGTCTTTAAAGGTTGAGATTTTGATTTCTGGCCCAAATTCATACTATGGCACGCCTGAGCGAACTCATTGGCCCACTGTGATACCAAAACTCCTATATCTTTCGAGAAATCAACTTGCGAAGGAAATCGAGCATATGGATTTCACTCAGCATACTCGACGGTACAATGTCCACGACTTACTTGTTGAGGCAACCGTTTAGCATGCGCCTCGACTCCCTTGAGGGGAAGATGACCGTATGTTTTGCCCGTCAAGAAAATGATCCCGGCCTGTAAAAAGGCGCTTATTTACATGCAGCTGCGTGTAACAAACCAGATCTGAGACGATCCCGAGGAGGATGTACAGTAAAACAGACCTCCATATGCGAGACGAATTCAAGTCGTCAGAAAAGAACGGTCAAGACACTGGCTGCCGTGACCCGACTACCCATGCGATTAGGATAGCCCACACTTGCCCAGCATTTCCGAGCGGTCAACGCGACAAGTTATCCTATAAAATGCTAACCGCCAATACATGGTAGCTCTGGAGGTGTCAACAAGTTATTGTGTACTTAGCACGTTAGTGACCGGTAACGGCCGAATGTGGATGAAAGCAAGAGCGCCCAGGGCACAGGTAGATGTTTGCACCATGCCCAAACCTAGCCTACCAGGTATGTTTTCCAGGTTGCGCCTGAAGAAGAGGGGCGGTGAGTACTACATAGGCAAGATCATTGGTGCACTGGGGAACTGACAAAAGAAACAGAACCGAGTAGGGTGGACAGCCCAACTCCCTTCGACAGCGGACAGCAGGCAGTGGGTGCATCTGCGAGCAAAGACGATGAACCCAGGACCACCGAAAACGAGACACTGATTAAACCTCGGGAATCGAGTGAAAAGATTGCAATCGCCTCCAATATAGCTGCCGCGAGCCCGATCGAGATCGATATTCGAGACAACATATGGTCGGTCAAGTTGTTCCACGATGGGAAGCATATGGTGAGCGCAGGAGAAGCAGAAAAGATTCGACGATGGAGAGTGGCGGATGGCGAGGAAGTGGGGAAGCCCATGGACGCCGGAAGAACTGTTTGCGACCTTGAAGTCACACGGGACGGAAAGTGGATTGTGGCTGGGACGGTCGATGGTCGAGTGACGGTCTGGAACGCGACGGACCACGAAATGGCGACTGAGATTCAAGCACACGGAGACTGGATAGGAGGAGTGGACATCTCACCGGACTCGACAAGAATTGCAACCGGATCAGGTGACTCGACGCTTTCTGTCTGGTCACTTCCAACCTGCGAGCGATTGCTTGGCCCATTGGAACACGACAATTGGGTAGTCGCTGTCAAATTCTCGCCCGACGGACGATTTGTCGCAACAGCCACGTGGAAGCGCAAGTCTGTTC
>JBBPQC010000248.1:0-26757 GCA_038092295.1 Leccinum arenicola
CGCGGTGTCACGGCGGTGTCACTGCGTTCCCCGTCCTCCCCGTCCTCGTCGTGTCGTGGTGATGCGTAGTCGTCGATGTCGTCGTCGTTGCCGTTGCAACGACGCCGTGTCGACGTCCTCGTAGTCGCTGTTCGCTGACGCCGTACCGCCTCCCCTTCTTCTCCCTGTCCTCGTCGTGGCGTCACTGCCATCTCCCTGTCTTCCCCGTCGTCGTGGCTGTTGCAACGACGTCGTGGTCGCCGTTTATGGCGTGTCGTCGTTGTCGGCGTGGCGGCATGGACAGGGATGGTCCTCCCCGTCGTCGTCGATGTCGTCGTCGTTGCCGTTGCAATGACGCAGTGTCGACGTCGTCGTCGTGGTCGCCATTTGATGGCGCGTCGTCGTTGTCGGCGTGGACAGGGCCTGGCGTAGGGTGTGGGTGAGGGGGAGAGGTGGGAGAAGGTACTAAGAGAGAGAGAGGGAGAGGTGGGGACACACCTTGTTGCAATCGTCGTCTCCGTCCGCTCCACCGTTTCCCCCGCGCATCAATCGTCGTCGTTCGTCGTTGTGGTCGTTGTTGTTGTCGGCCGCATCGACGTCACGGTTGCGTGTGCCAGTGAGGGCTTGCCGTTGTGCGTGGCGTCTTGCTCGTCTTGCGTTATCGTTGTTGTTGTTGTTGTTGCGACGAGGGAGAGGAGGGAGAGGAGAAAAAAGAGAGGAGGAGAGGGAGAGGGCGCGGACCCTCGTCGCATCGTCGACCTGATTTGTGGCAGGAAAAACATGAGGCAAAGGCAAAGGAAGGTCGGCCCTAAACATGTGGCGTGAGAGAGTGCGCGTTCCACACTCACTATTTACCGCGCCCTGTCAACATGCCGACGGACTACATTGAAGGTGAGACTTCCCGTTCGTTGTCACACCCTCCTCACCCTCCTCTTCCCCGTGCAACAGTGCGACAACAACGCGCGACCATGCGTTGTCACCACGACACAACAATGGTGATGCTTCACGGTGAGCCCACATTGTCATCCGTGTCCCCACCCTCCTCACCCTCCTCCCTTGCTCACGCAACGACACGTCGTCGTCAACGTGCCATCACGCGACAAACAGATGGCGCAACGACGACGACCCGCCCCCGTTGGTGAGCCGCCCCCATGTCATCCGCGTCCCTGCCCTCCTTACGGTCCTCCCTCGCTCACGCAATGACGCATTGTCGTCAACGTGTCTGAGTCATCACTCCCGCGCACACGCTGAGCGTGCTGTTTCGGCGTTGAACGGAGATGGCGCAACTTCGACCTCGACGTCCAACTGAGATGATGTGCCCCCTTATGGTCCTCCCTTGCTCACGCAACGACGCGTCGTCGTCAACATGTCCGAGTCATCACTCCCACGCACACGCTGAGCGTGCTGTTTCGGCGTCAAACGGAGATGGTGCATCTTCAACCTCAACGTTTAACTGAGACGATGTGCCCCCGACCTCGACCCTGACACGCCTGTGTCCCCTCGCTCCCTCCAAACAACAGCCCGACGGCGTCGACCGTGGTCTCGTCGGCGAGATCAACTCGTCGCAACCATTTCCGTTTCCCCCCACGACCCATGGCGTGATGACGTGGACAAGTTCGGTTGACTCGGAACGGGACGACGATGATGACGAGAGGGGATGAGACAATGATGGGGTGGTAGGTGTTATAGTAGACTCTCGTAGTTCTGTGCCATGTAGTGTTATGTATGCTACATATTGAATTATTATATGGTTTGCTATACTCACTACAGATTGCTACCAAGTGCTAAGATAATATGTTCTGAACTACAGTTTGCTACAGAGTGCTACCACGGTCTTTGGTAGCTCTGGTAGCTTTGGTAGCACATATGGTCACTTACTATGGTTTGCTACAGCTAGCTACAGTAGCACTGATTGAAAACTCAGTGTCTATGTAGTGCTATATAGTAAGGGAGAAGACGATGGGTCTACCAGTGCTACCAGTACTATATAGCATGTGGTAGCACTCGTTTTTTTTCCAGATGCACTTTGCTAGCGCTTTGACCTCATTCGAGAGGACACGGCTAGTCGCTTCTAATAGTATCAATCCCTACCCTGTGCATAGTGGGTCAGCACACGCTTTCAAACAAGCGTAATTGTTATCGAGGTTGCGCGTGATACTATAACCTAAACGATCTGCGGGTATTACCTACCCATCCGCTCGACGGGCAACAGATATCACCTGCGTGCACTCCCCAGTTCCCCCACCAGAAAGTTGTGCTCGTGACATGACCCTTGCCGAAGAAGATTTTTCTTTCAGATATGAGTGACGTGACTCTTCGTGAGATCCTCCTCGATATATGAGCATCAATCTCATAATCATCGTCAGAACATTTACGTTTCTATATTGCTTTACCATCCTCGCCTATCTCTTCTACCATCTGTCCAATCAGGAAGAAGGATACCATCTTGAATTAACCATTGCCGGAACAGAGTTCAAACTCAGCTTCCTCTCCCCCAACTACCACCGCCCCACTGAGCCTGACCCGTGGGAAGTCAAAACCTTGAAAACCGATAACGGAGATTGGGAAGAAGAACCCGAACAGTTCTACACCGCCAACACCTGGACCCCCCAGCTCTCTCAGGCGGAAATCGCGGTTCTCCGCAAGATCGCCGAGGAAAACTCAGTAATCAACCTTCAAGAAAAGCCATTGTCAACTGGCCTGTTGATAACTGATCGCCCATCATTCCTGAATACTTCGGAAACGTGTCCTTCGTGGTGCAAGAAATTCTCCCCATTCCTCGGTTACCAATAAAAGAAGAAGATCTGAATGACGATCAAATAGGATTTGGATTTGAAGTAGATCTAGTCGGAGATTGGCCCTTTGAACTAAAAAACGACCTCTTCAATTCCTTCGAAGGAAAACTTGCAATTCAAACACCGGACATCGACTCCTACAATCCCTATGAAAGCCATGCGGAGTACCAAATAGAATACGACCGCTATGTCCGACGACCTCATGGATCCTCACAGGACATTTAACTCCATGTGCAGATCGGGTCAGAGATTGACATCCAAAGACCCACCGCCCCAATCCTCGACGAGCGCGAACGTCCCACAGGACCTCGACGCTCGGCTCGTATTGCTTTACAAAACAATCGACAACCTGAAAAGCGAGTTACGGGACGCCTGGGACAGCGCCCAAAAGGCCCACGACCGACTAGACCAAGAGGTCGAAGACCCCGTTCCCAGACCCCAGTCCACTCTGTCACAAGAAACCCTCAACACCATAGCAACTCTTCGCCTACTAGACACTTCTGGCTCCTTAGGGAACTTGAAGAAGCGCACCGAGATTGTCCCTGATCCCAGAAAATTCGACGGAACCTATAGTCGATATGACGAATGGTGGACTAAGATAATGGCATGGATTGAAGTCAACCCTGACACCTTCACGTCTAACAAAAAGGGATGTCTGGCCATTCTCTCATGAGTAGGAGATATCAGAGAAAAGGACAAAAATGGTGCTGGCACCTGCCAGGCCAGAAATGAGTTGAAGAAACGCCGAGGTCTTGCCGATCATCTTTGGCCAAATCCAGACGACCTCGAAACTTTGATGGATGGATGGTTCTGAATTGGCAATGAAAGAGACATCACCCTTCGACGACTAATGGATAAAAAGCAGGGTCCAAAAGAAAGAACACAAGTCTTCCTAACCAGTTGGCTTGCCCTATATGATCAAGCCAAATGCGATCCAATGATGGGAATTGCCTTGCTAGAAAGGAACAGTTAACAGGAGATTATCACACATATGTTTCTCCAAGGCGAGCGACCTACGGCAATATCCAAATTCATTGCCACAATGCAAAAATACGCCAATGCCATCGAAGCATTCGAAACCCGTTCCACTTCCTCTTTCTCTCGCTGTGACCCCAACGCTATGGACATTGACACCACCGTAACTACTACCGATGTCCGAAAAACGTCTCTGGGATGTTACAACTGCGGAGGAGATGGACATCGTGCGAAAGAGTGCAAAAAACCCTCGACGAGATGTAAAGACTGTGGATTCTCTAGAGGCGGGCATAGAAAGGAATGCCCAAAATACAAGTCCAAAAATGTGCGAGTGGCAGAAGGAACTGCCGAAACAAACCAACGCGCCGCACCATCGCCCAACTGGGAAAAGGCAATACAAGGGATGGACTTGGAAGTGGCGCAAGCTTATTTTCATGATCTTGATGTGACTCAGGGAAAAGAGTAAGGGGGACCGTATTGGGTACGAGATCTCCCTCTCCTATAAAACAAAAAAATAGTTTACTTACGGACTACCGTACTCGACGCCTAGATAGTGCTAGTACAACCTCTGTTTCTTCTTCTTTTTCTTCTTTCAATCATTTCAATGTATTAGATAGTGATGTTTCTCTTGATTCTTTGTCGTCTCGAAGTAGTATCCTACCAAATGACACAACCGAAGCCACAACCTCGAAAGAGCGTGCTCCCCGGGAAGGGAGGCTGAATTGGCTTATAAAGAAAATAAAAATAGTTCCCCTTCTCAGATCCCGACTGAGCGAAAAGTCCGCACTATGCACCCACTTAGGGAACTAGTCTTAAAAATAGACATAGTTACAAAAACCAAAAACATCGAAGTAGCAGCACTCCTGGATAGCGGAGCAAATGGAGTTTTCATAGACACCGAATGGGCCAAGGCCCAACACATACCCCTGAAACCCCTTGAACTCATTGTACCGGTTTACAATGTAGATGGAACAATCAACTCGGCAGGAGGCATAGCCTACACCACCGACCTGATCATGGATTTCCAAGGACATCGCAAGAAAATCACAGCCGATGTGACCAACCTAGGACGTAATCAAATGATCCTGGGATACACCTGGCTACGCGAACATAATCCATTAATTGATTGGGTACAAGGGACAGTCAAATTAAATCAATGCCCCTCTTCTTGCCGAGCCTTGAACACCATATATGAATCTCGATTAGATGAATTGGAGATCGATCATTCCTACCGAGTTCAGGGATTAGGAAAAGAACCTTCAGATGGAATAGAACCCGAAGAAGCCTTCAAATTAGTGCCTGAGGCATATCGTGAATATCTGGATGTCTTCTCGAAGAAGGCTAGCGAACGCATGCCCGAAAAGAAAACATGGGATCATGCTGTCGATCTGAAACCAGATTTAAAACCAAAAAAGGGGAGACTGATTCCCCTCAACCCTGTAGAACAGGATGAAGTCAAGGCCTTCATAGACAACCAATTGAGCAAAGGTTACATCAGACCTTTGAAGTCCCTACAAACTTCGCCAGTGTTCCTTATTCCCAAAAAAGATGGCAAAAAATGAATGGTCATGGACTATAGATATCTAAACGAGGGCACGGTCAAGAACAACTACCCTCTACCCCTCATTGGTTCAATTGTAGATAAATTAAAAGGAAGCAAGATCTTCACCAAGATGGATCTCCATTGGGGTTACAACAATGTGAGAATCAAAGAAGGAGACGAATGGAAAGGAGCTTTCGTCTGCCATCTTGGAGCCTACAAACCCACCATGATGTATTTTGGGATGTGTAATTCCCCGGCCATGTTCCAGAACATGATGAACGACATCTTCGCGGATATGGACAATGTAGTGATTATTTATATCGATGATCTCTTAATCTTTACAAACCGAGATATGAAACACCATCAGGAAATGGTTAAAAAGGTTTTGGAAAGATTGAGGAAGAACGACTTGTTCGTCAAACCCGAAAAGTGCTTCTTTGGAGTACAAAAGGTCGACATGCTGGGCATGGACGTCTCCTGTGATGGAATCTCAATGAATGTTGAAAAACTCGATGGCATCGCTAAGTGGCCGGTCCCCACTAATGTGAAAGCCGTGAGAAGCTTCTTGGGTTTAGCTAACTTCTATCGCCGCTTCATTACCAACTACAGTTTGGAAGCGAGACCTCTACACGACTTAACTAAGAAAGATCAAGCTTGGAAATGGGAAACGGCTCAACAAAAAGTGTTTGATATGCTCAAAAATAGATTTACCACCGCACCTGTACTGGCTTATCCAGACGACACGACCCCTTATCGCATTGAGTGCAATGCCTCAGACTTTGCTACAGGAGCGGTACTCTCTTTCTTGAAAGATGACAAATGGCACCCCATTGCCTTTATGTCACACTCCATGACCCCCAAACAGCACAATTATCCCATCGCTGATAATGAAATGCTCGCGATCATTTTAGCGCTCGAACAATGGAGACACTATCTAGAAGGTGCTAGGCACAATTTCGAGATTTGGACGGATCATAAAAACCTCCAATATTTCATGAAGAGCCAAGATCTAAATTGGAGACAAGCCAGATGGGCTCAATACCTATCCCGATTCAATTACACTCTCGTGAATAAACCCGGTACCTCAATGGGAAAAGCCAATGCCCACTCCAGAAGAGAAGATCACATGATCGGCATTGAGAATGATAACAAACAAATGACATTCATACCGGAATCTCGCATACAATCTCTAGAAGAGATCACCCTCTTCGATAAAATAAAAACCATGCATTCTGGTTGCACATCTCCAGACGGGTCGATCCTCCATGAAGGATTATATTATTATAGCAACAAACTTTGGGTTCCAAGAGAACTCCGCCATGACGTGATGACACAATTCCACGATCACCCGATCTTTGGACATAAAGGTGCCAAAAAGACACAGGATTTCCTCACAAGATACTACTCTTGGCCAGGGGCTAAGAAGGACATACAGGAATATTGTAAAGCCTGTGAGCGCTGTGCGCGTATGAAACCCACCAACCTTCCGCCAGCCGGAAAATTGCAATCTCTAGAAGTTCCTGAAGGACCCTGGAAGAACGTGTTAGCCGACTTCATTACCGGCTTCCCCACATCCCACGGTTTTGACAGCGTGTTAGTAGTAGTAGATTGCTTCTCGAAAGAAGTCGCCTTCATACCCACTACGAAAACCATTACGTCCAAAGGAACAGCCGAACTCTACCGAGATTACGTGTGGAAGCATCATGGACTTCCCAATTTGCGAGCCAAATGATGATAGATCTGCTCAAACTCCTAAAAATAGAAAAGAAGATATCCACGGCATATCATCCCCAAACCAATGGACAAACTTCGGAGCGCGTTAATTGCGAACTCAATTAGTATCTCCATCTCTTCTCCGCAGAAAAACAAGATAAATGGGTCGAATGGCTTGCCATCACTCAGTTCAATTTCAACAATACCCGCTTGTCTGCAACTGGTTTCACCCCTTTCCAGTTGACCAAGACATTCGCTCTGTGTCTCGGTTTCGAACTGACATCTGTAAAAGCTCCGGCCGCTACTAAGGAGTTTGCCGATGACATGAAAGCCAATCTTGAGAAGGCTGAAGACGTGCTTCAACAAACACGCGAATGAATGAAACTGCAAGCAGACAAACATCGTTCCAATGCCCCGGACTACAAAGTCGGAGATCTCGTCTGGCTTAGCTAACACTGAACATCTCGCTCTTGACAAGCGCCCATCACGTAAATTAATGGAATGCTGGATCGGGCCTTACCAAATCATAGAAGTTCATACCAATAGCATGGGATTACTTTTCCCCAAATCTGTGAAGGCTCGCCACATTGTCAACGTCTCTCGAGTCAAACCCTACATAGAACCTTTACCGGGTCAACCGGTTGTCCGCCCCGGACCAGTGCTTGTCAATGATGAAGGCACTGAAAAGTTTGAAGTCAATTACATTGTCGATTCTTGCCCCATTGGTCGCGGCTTCCAATACCTGGTGCATTGGAAGGGTTATGATGAAAGCAACAGAACTTGGGAACCTGCTTCCAGTTTGAAGAAAGCCCAGTCAGCTATAAATGACTTCCATCGCCGTAAACCTTCGGCCCCTAGACGTTTGAAAATGAATCGTGTCCTATTTGATAGTCTTTTTTCTACTCCTATCATTAATTTCACTTCCGGTTCTACCTCCGCTTGATCTGGAATCTCAAGCCTAGTAGAGGGGTAATGTTACAAACCTCTTCATTTTCCACTTTTCAAGGTCACATGACCTGCTTAGTCAGCATCACGTGACCACTTATACACTTCACCTTTCGTTTCTCATCTTTCACTTTTCCAAGTCACGTGACTTGCACAGCCCCAGGTCACATGACTTATCCTGGTAGCACCTGTTGGACCACTTACCATATTAGATAGCATACATGTCAGTAGTATAAATACTTGAATGCAGCAACCAAACAAGCCAGTCTTGTTCTGGTTGGATTCCCTCCATCCTATACTCTTCCCTCCCAGTGTCTTTGTGATTGTTGAGGTGCCATAGTCCTTGTTGGATCTAGGTTGCCTTCAGAGACGGCCAGAGGTTTAGCAAGGTGATGTGTCAGAAGTTTGTTTTGTGAGATGATAGAGGCGTCAATGAAGTTGCCAGTGGCTCCACTGTCAATGAGGGCGATTGCTTTGACAATTTCAGAGCTCCTAGATTTGGACAACGAGATGCGAATGCGAATGGATTTGGCATGGGGCATTGTACAAAATACAGGAGCGAGATGGTGAGGAGAATCAGACATCGAACTAATCCTCCTTTTCAAAAATCCTCTTCATTCGAGGTTTCTTTGATGACGACTTCGGGGACGGCAGCAACAGTTTCGGGATCTTCTTCTTTGACCGGGGTTTCTTCGTCATAAATTGTCCTGAGGACGTTCAGAATCTCTTCTTTTGAAACTTTTCGGTCAGTGACGATCTCGTTAACATATTTGCTGAGATTGGATCGAACAGGGGCAGAGCGATGTAGGAGTGGGTGGGAGAGGGGGAGGAGTCTTTCTTTTCTCCATAATGGTTTGAGGCGCGACAATCTTTCTTGTGACAGATGAAGCATCGTCCTTCCTTTAAGTGACAAGCTCTTTCAATGGGGGAGAGATGTGTGGCACTGATGTCCATGGCATTTGGATCGGCAGCAGGGCGAGAGAATCCTCCTCCTCTTCCACCAAGGACATCGGCGATTCGGTGAAGTTGGGCGTGATACTTGGCAGCCTGAGTGATCCATTCCTCAGTGGTGGTGGGTTGGACCTGTTGTCCAAGAATCTTTTCTACAATGTTTTTATCCATCCCCATGGCAAGGGTCTCGAGGAGGGAGTCTTGGTCGGTGATCCCAGCTTGGGAGGAGTGGAGACGAAACTCGAAGACGAACTTCTGAAAACCCCCTTCCTTACCTTTGTAATCTTGGCAGAGGATGCAGAGTTTTCGTCAAGCTTCGATGGTGACGTTGAATGGGAAGAACATGGAGCGGAAGTCGGTTTCTAACTTAGCGAAGGTTTTCTCAGTGTTAGCGATGTTGGCGTCGTTGATTCGAGCATACCATCCTTCGGCAAACGGGGGGCCATTCCCCTTGGTTAACTTGTTCAGAAGGACTAGGACCTTCTGTGCGTCTCCATATAGTGTAGAGTTAATGGCAAAGTATGCCTTCATGGCTAACAGCCAATGATTGGCATCTTTTGCCTCTCCCGAGAAATCGTCAGGGAGACCACATCAGCAAACTAGGTTTTTGCCTCCAGACTCCACAGACTCTACAGACGACCACAGGCTCTTCAGATCCAATAGCTCTACAGCTCCTCCAGCTCTACAGACCATGTAGGATCCACAGGCTTTCCCAGGCTCTCCAGGTCACATGACCACACTACACTTTGTTACTACACTTTTCACTACACTTTTTTGGTACACTTTGGTACACTTTTTGGTACACTTTTTTGGTAGACATTTTACTAGAATTTTTACTACACTTTTTTGTACACTTTTTTTGTACACTTTTTACTACACTTTTTTGTACACTTTTTTTGTACACTTTTTACTACACTTTTCTGTACACTTTTTACTACACTTTTTTGTACACTTTTTTTGTACACTTTTTACTACACTTTTTTGTATACTTTTCTGTACACTTTTTTATCTTCACCAGACACTAACCAAGCTTGTCCAGGCAAACTAACCAGAACTAACATAGCAGGAATCCTAACCAGACACTAACAAAGCAGGAATCCCAACCAGACACTAACCAAGCTTGTCCAGGCACACTAACCAGAACTAACAAAGCAGGAATCCTAACCAGACACTAACCAAGCTTGTCCAGGTACACTAACCAGAACTAACAAAGCAGGAATCCTAATCAAGCATTTCCAGGCACACTAACCAGAACTAACAAAGCAAGAATCCTAACCAGACACTGACCAAGCTTGTCCAGGCACACTAACCAGAACTAACAAAGTAGAAATCCTGACCAGACATTGACCAAATTCTAACAAAGCATAGTTAGTAGTGTACCAAGTATACTGACAAAGTGTACAAAAAGTGTAGGAAAAAGTGTACTAAGTGTGCGAAAAAAGTGTAGTAAAAAGTGTAGTAAAAAGTGTAGTCAAAAGTGTAGTGAAAAAAGTGTAGTGAAAAAAGTGTACAAAAGTGTACCGAAAAAGTGTAGTGAAAAAGTGTAGTGAAAAAAGTGTACAAAAGTGTAGCGAAAAAGTGTAGTGAAAAAGTGTAGTGAAAAAAGTGTACAAAAGTGTACAAAAAAAGTGTAGTGAAAAAGTGTAGTGAAAAAAGTGTACAAAAGTGTAGCGAAAAAGTGTAGTGAAAAAGTGTAGTGAAAAAAGTGTACAAAAGTGTACAAAAAAAGTGTAGTGAAAAAGTGTACAAAAGTGTACAAAAAAAGTGTACCAAAAAGTGTAGTAAAATGTAGGGAAAAGTGTAGTAAAAAGTGTAGTGACAAAAAATAATTTGACAAAAAGTTCACTAACTTCAATGTTGTCAAAAGTGTCAAAAGTGTAGCAAAAAAAGTGTTGCCAAAAGTTATAATTTTTGAAAGACTTAGAGAGATTTTGAAAAAAAAAAAAAAAGTCACAAAGAAAAGTTATCAAAAGTGTCAAAAGTGTAGCAAAAAAAGTGTTGCCAAAAGTTTGAAATTTTGAAAGACTTGTCAAAAAAAAAGTCAAAAAAAAAAAAGTTGACAAAAAGATTAAAGCCCAAATTCCCACACTTGATTTTTAAAAAAGCGGACATTAAATTTTTATTTGCATTTGTTTGTACCTCCCACTGCACTATATAAACAACTTGGGTCGAAGATTTTGTTCCCACCCTCTCTTTCTTCCCCACTTTCTTCACCCACCACCCACCACTCACCACCCACCACTCACCACACATCATCCATCATGTATTACTTGCCCTTTGCTTGTATGTTTATGGTTTTTTTATTCTTGACCCATCACTCACTTGTTCTTTATAGTGTCACTACTGACCTGAGTATTTTTTTGTGAGTTGACTTATGAAGTCTGACTTATGATTCATTACTGACTATTGGTTTCATAGCTTCTTGGGACATGTAGTATGTATTGATTTATGTAGAAGTAGTAGTAGTTGTGTCACATGTACTATGTTAGCTTTGATTATAAAATGATGTTTCAATTGAAATTTTTGATGAAGTGATTTTGATTTGATCAAATAATGGAAGCATTTCAGCAAATTAACCCATACTTCTCCAGACCTCTACAGACCTCTACAGACCACCTACAGACCATCTCCAGACCATCTCCAGACCATACTCCTCACCCTCTCCAGGTTACTTTCAGACCATTCACAGACCATCCACAGACCATGTGTAGACCATCCACAGACCTCTACAGACTAGTACAGACATCTCCAGATAGGGACCTATCTGGGGAGGCTGGAGGGGCTGTGAAGGCTGTACAGACCTTGAGAGGTCTGTGCAGCTGACCTCACATTTGCTGATGCAGCTTTCAATTCTGAGGGCATGGTGTTACAAACCCTCTCGTTTTCACACGCAATGTATGCATTTGAGCACAATGCCTAAATGCCCACATCACTACTCTATTTTTACTCTCCATATTTACCTAGTCTCCCCAACCAGTCCTTACTCGCTCATTCCTGCCTCTTCCCTAAATGCGCACTTCCAATCCCCCACGAGGCCTTGGTCTGGACATTCGAGCACCATCTCTAAATGTGCACATTCCTACCTATTCATAAGCACGTGGACTCCATGCTATCTCATATAAACATTCGTAGTAGGTCAATTACTGAGGTTAGTATTGGCTATGTCAATACATGCCCTAGACACATTGTAGTATAGCCTCTGTAGCACAGACCAACTGTAAGTAGTATAAAACGTGAATACAGCCAACAGAACAAGCCAGTCTTGTTCTCATTGGATTCCCTCTGATGACGACTTTCCTCCTCCACTCTTGTATTTAGTGTTTGGTGTGCTAGATGCTGTACAGCCATCTTAGGTCACCTTCATTAGAACAAGACTACTCTTTCGTCTCTCACACCTACCAGTCGCCGGTACACGCGACAACCACTTCTTCATTACCTCGTTTTATCGACCCACCGCGTAGGCCTTAAATATCCGTGCTTGGATAGCGGTTGCCCGACCTTAACGGCTCGAGACCACAACTCGAATCTCAACTGTGTTTCAAAGTAGCGTGTGTAGTGTTTGCTTTGGTGACCAGTAGTCCACATTTGAGTGGGAGCAGTCATCCGCATTACACTCGTGAAAGTGTACTAGAATCATGATTTCAAGTTCTTCTACGTAAAATAAGATTCACAGCTTCGTCAAACTAAAGTAGCCAGGCAGAACCCGGTTTCCTCCACTAGTCCTCGACACTCCACCGGTGCCCCGCCGGTATAGTATAGTTTTTCCTTTTACAGGCACCCTCTCGTGTTGACAGTCTCCTCGTGAGTATCTCCATGACCTAGCTTGATACAACCCACTGCCCATCATTGAGCATCCACCTACACCCTCAATTGAAATTCGGGAAATCTTTTCCATCCCACGCCTAGAACTCATTGCCCCTGAGGATCACCCAGATTACGATCCAAACAATATAGCCACCAGAGAAAATGTCGATATCGAGTTTATTGGAAATTGGCCTTATTGGTTAGAACACGAGTTCTACCACAATGCAATCGACGGATATTGCCAAACCCCTTTTAATCCTAGAATCCACTCGCATTATGAAGGAACCGTAACCTTCCAAGTACCGCCTTCCCATAACTTTGGACCAACCTGAAGGAGAAGTCCGCACATACCAAGAAGAGATCGACGAGCTCAAGGAATGGCTCAATCAGCTCACCACCCTTCTCAACACTGCCACCCAGAGTGCCCTAGCGGCCACACAAATGGCAGCAGCCACAGAAACCCGCACCGCAGCTGCCGAGACCGCAGCTGCCAGCAGGGTCCCAGCAAGAGTCTTGAAAAAGGTAGATATAGTACCCGATCCAGGAACCTTTGATGGTTCCTATTCCCGATTTGATGAATGGTGGTGCAAGATGAGCACCTATCTTGCATGTAATGACGATTGTTTTCCCACCACCAAGGAATCCATTCTGGCTATCCTAACCAGGATTGGATCAAGCAAAGAGAAGGACTCAAACAGAGCTGGCGCATGGGCTCGAAATGAATTACGAAAGTACAAACAGAGACACCGCTTCCCCTCGTCAGTAGCCCTGGAGGAACAACTCCGCTCAGGTTTCCAAATTGGAAATGAAAAAGACATTGCCACATGAAAGCTAATTGCAAAGAAGCAAGGAAAGGATGAGAGGACGCAAGTCTTCTTGACTTATTGGCTTGGGCTCTACGATCAAGCCCGATGCGATGACATAATGGGCATAGCCCTTCTCGAGCAAAATGTCCACCAGGACATCATGAAGGCAATCTTCCTTGCCAATGAGTGGCAAGATGACGTGGAATCTTATGTCCAAACCATACAAAGGTACCCGGACGCAATAGAAGCCTTCAAAGCCAAAAGTTTGCGAAACCCCGGATCGCATAAACAGCGCGATCCCAATACAATGGACGTAGATACTCTCAACGTCCAAAAGACAAACTCCGGCTGTTACAACTGTGGAGGAGAGAGAGGGGCACTTAGCCTGAGATTGCAAGAAGGCATCTACAAGGTGCCAAGAATGCTGCTGGAGCCAGAACCAGCACAAGCGCGAGTGTTCTCGCTACAAGAGGGAGGCGTGACAGGTTGACACCCAAGAAGGGGGATCGACAAAAGGAAAAGAAGTGGATCATCAAGCGAAAATGGTTCAATAATTACATAGTTTCGAGGCCATGAGAGCCTATTTTAAAGACTTTGAATTGACTCAGAGAAAAGAGTAAGCTCGGCCACATCGGGAAGTGTACCAAGCTCCACTCTAGTAACACGTAGCACTTCACGCATTTCGGACACCTGCCTGAATGCACAAAATGACACAAAAAAATAGACACCCAACCACATAATGTAGATAGTAGTAGTTTCTTTCACCGATCTCCGAGGACCCTTAGATAATGATAGATCAACCTCTGTTTCCCCCTTGTCATCTGTTTCTTCTTCTCTTTCCTCTTCCTTTGCAAATCGTTTCTCTGTACAGATAGCGATGAATATTTAGAGTCCAATCTGTGCATTTCGGACACATCCCTAAATGCCCAGAAAGGCACTCAAAACCCGACCCCGTTTCACCTAAGTTCTCTCATGAAAACCCCAGAACTCGCTACTCAGATCCCGACTGAGAAAAGAGTGCGCACCCTCAAGCCACTTTGCGAGCTTCTACTAAAAATTGATATAATCACAAAAACAAAAACATTACTGTTGATGCGCTGCTAGATAGCGGAGCGAATGGAATCTTCATTGATACTGCTTGGGCCAAGTCCCAACGCCTATCACTAAAACCACTAGAGCTTGTGGTGCCCATTTACAATGTAGACGGAACAGTTAACTCCGCTGGCGGCATTGCATATCAAGCCAATCTAGTCATCGACTATCTAGGACATTGTGAGAAAATCACCGCCGATGTCACCAATCTAGGCAGGAACCAAATGATTCTTGGATACACATGGCTGTGCCATCATAATCCTATGATTGATTGGGTGGAAGGGAATGTAACACTAAACTGCTGTCCAAACTCATGCAAAGTGTTGAACGCAACCTACAAATCTTGTCTGGAAGAACATGAGATTGAGTACGGACCTTGAATCCAAAAGTTGATGAACAGCCCTGAACCAATTGAATCGGAAGAATCCTTTAAGCTGGTACCAAAAGTGTATCATGGGTACCTTGATGCCAGATTAGGGGCTAGTCTGTACAGGTCTGTAAAGGTCTGTATTACTAGGTACCTCTCTGTAGGGTCTGTGGGTCTGTGCAACTCTGCACAGTGCTGTAGAGCCAAGAGTGGGTTTGCTGATCAGTGTCTTCTTGAAGAAGAGTAGCGAACGCTTACCCGAAAGGAAGCCCTGGGATCATGCGATAGACCTAAAACTGGACTTTGTGCCTAAAAAGGGACGTGTTATACCCATGAGCCCTCAGGAACAGGATGAAGTAACCGCCTTCATAGAAGATCAATTGAGCAAAGGGTATATTCGCCCTTCAAAGTCCCCACAAACTTCGCCGTTGTTCTTCATTCCAAAGAAGGATGGTAAAAAGCAGATGGTCATGGACTATAGATATCTAAATGAAGGCACAATCAAAAACAACTATCCCCTTCCGCTTATCTCTCAGCTTGTAGATCGCCTAAAAGGCGCTAAACTATTCACAAAGATGGATCTCCGATGGGGATACAACAATGTCAGGATCAAAAGGGGCGACGAATGGAAAGCAGCCTTCGTCTGCCATCGCGGGGAGTTCGAACCTGTTGTTATGTATTGTGAGTGACAATGCAACTCGCCAGCCACCTTCCAGCAGATGATGAACAAGATTTTTGCCGATATGGAGGATGTTGTAATGATCTATATTGATGATCTCCTGATCTTCTCGAAAAACAATGATCTGGATCATCACCAAAACCTCATAAAACAAGTCCTCGAAAGGCTCAGGAAGCATGATTTATTTGTCAAACCCAAGAAATGCTACTTCAGAGTAAAAGAAGTCGACATGCTAGGCATGATTGTATCACAGGATGGCATCTCGATGGATCCCACTAAAGTGGAAGGAATCACCAAATGGCAGGCACCATCTAACGTAAAAGGAGTCAGAAGCTTCCTCGGATTGGCAAACTTCTATCGCCGATTCATAGAAAACTACAGCTTAGTTGCGAGGCCGCTGCATGATCTTACAAAGAAAGATCAACCTTGGATCTGGGGAAAAAATCAACAAGATGCTTTTGATAAGCTCAAAGCCTGTTTCACCACCACTCCAGTATTGATCTACCCAGATGACACTACTTCTTATCAGATTGAATGCGATGCATCGGACTTCGCAACCGGAGCAGTCCTCTCGTCCCTGAAGGATGACAAATGGCACCTCGTGGCATTCATGTCACATTCCATGACTCCAGAACAGCGTAATTACCCGATCGCTGATAAAGAGATGCTAGCTATCATCCTCGCCCTGGAACAATGGCACCACCATTTAGAAGGTGCTAGGCACCAATTCGAGATCTGGACCGATCATAAGAATCTCCAGTACTTTATGAAATCACAAGATCTGAATTGCCAACAAGCGAGATGGGCTCAGTACCTCTCCCGATTTGATTACTTGCTGATAAACAAACCCGGCACCTCGATGGAAAAAGCCGATGCCCTCTCCAGGAGAGAGGATCATGCTATAGGGATAGAAAAGGACAATAAGGAGACAGTGTTTATCCCAAGTTCACGTGTACGTTATATTGCCGAGAGCGATCTATTTGAGAAAATAAAGAAAGTACACGAAGAGATTGAATCTCCAGATGGATCGGTTCTCCATGAAGGATTGTGGCACTACAAAGAGAAGATCTGGGTCCCGATTCAATATTGGCAGGCCATCATAACCCAGTTTCACGATCACTTGATAGCTGGTCACAAAGGATTAGACAAGACACTTGAATTGATTCAATGCTACTACTCCTGGCCTGGATCTCGTTCACAAGTTGAACAATACTGCAAATCATGTGATCGCTGTGCCCGCACGAAACCCACAAACCGACCTCCGGCAGGACAACTACAACCGCTACCAGTCCCTGAGGGACCTTGGAAAAGCATTAGCACAGACTTCGTCACCAGACTCCCACTTAGTCATGGTTTTGATCATATTATTGGTCGCAGATCGATTCTCAAAAGAAGCAGCATTTATTCCTACCCATAAAACTATTACGTCGCAAGGAACAGCCGAGCTATATAGAGATTACGTATGGAAGCACCATGGCCTTCCGGATTCCCTAGTCTCGGACCGAGGACCAGTTTGCATCCCAGATGATGCGCGATCTGCTAAAGTTATTAAAAATCGAAAAGAAGATGTCCATAGCCTATCATCCACAAACCGATGGACAAATGGAGCAGACCAATCGCGAGTTACAGCAGTACCTCCACCTCTTCATAGCAGAAAAGCAGGATCAATGGGCTGAATGGCTTGCCATTGTCCAGTTTAACTTTAACAACACACAATCTTCGGCAACCAGATTTGCACCCTTTGCATTCACCAAAATGTTTGAACCACATCTTGGTTTCGAACCCCTCATCACCAAAGCCCCAGCGGCTGCTACATTCGCCGAGTCAATGAAAACTTCCCTTGCAAAGGCCAAGGAAGCACTCGAAAGAACTCGGAAACGAATGAAATCCCAAGCGGATAAGCATAGATCGACAGCCCCCTCCTACCAGATAGGAGATATGGTGTGGCTTTCCACCGAGCATCTGGACCTCAGCTCAGCTTGACCCTCGCGAAAACTCACAGAACGATGGATCGGACCATACCGGATTATGGAATTGTTCGGCTCAAACGCCGTTAAACTCCTTCTTCCAAAAGGAAGCTGTGCTCATAACGTAGTGAATATCTCACGCGTCAAACCCTATCTTGAACCCCTTGCAGGACAGCTGGTAAACCGTCCTGGTCCCCTCCTCATCGGTGATGAAGGAACTGAAGAATTTGAAGTCAAATTCATTGTAGATTCACACCCTGTTGGACAGGGATTCCAGTATCTAGTACACTGGAAAGGTTATGATGAGTCAGACCGAACCTGGGAGCCAGCCTCAGCCTTGAAGAATGCGCAGAGAGCGATTAAAATTTTTCACGAAACCAAACCAGCAGCACCAAGACAATTGCGGATGGCCCAAGAGGTCTTCGATAGACTCTTTCAGCCCTGCATAAACTATACCAATGGGTCTCCCGAACCTCCTCATTTGGAATCTGAGGAATAGAAAGGGGGTGATGTTACAAACCCTCTCATTTTCACACGCAATGTGTGCATTTGAGCACAATGCCTAAATGCCCACATCACTAATCTCCTTGATCCTCGTCATCCGAATAAATTGATTCTTCTGTCTCTTCCCTATGAAGCAATTCCTCTTCTTTATGAGCTAATCTTTCAAAGTATCTTTCTGTACATCCAGGGATTCTTTGGATATGTCTCTCCATCCATGTTCTTTCTATCCAATCTTGGTATTAGTCCTTTGTATTCTCGATCCTCTATTTGATTATCCAGATCCCATTTTGAGACACATTCATTTTTGATATTGTTGGTATTTGGGTGATGACGATACCAGTAAGCAGTTGAAATTTCTATGAATGTATTTGGTTCTGGATGATCTGTAACCAATTTCTTGATACATGCAAAGTTTAGTATTGGAAAAAAGTAAGGATTGACTATTCAAGGAAAGGATTCATCTTGGTTCCCATTTGCTAATCTAGGAGCTGGAAACCAAAAGCAAGAAAGATCGAAGTAAGGAAAAAGTTTGGCATGGAGGGTAAGAGATAAGAAATTGGAGTACAAAATAATTGAATCTGGGTTAATATGGTGCTGCTCTAGCCTTTGCAGCCTTTCAGATGCATAGAGGCTGAGCTGTGCTGGTAGAGGCCAGCGGGAAGGTAAAGACATGTCCTTTATGAGGTGCCTGTACCCCAGCATCCATTTTTGTTGGTCTCCTGTAAGGGAGTTCCACAGGTCCTGGAGTTCATCTGTCGAAAGGTAAGACATCGTGAAGAGTCCCAGTAACGTAATTGATATCCTCATAAATATCTGTGCAGAAAGTGTTAGGGTCAGGATCTAAATGTAATTTCCTGCAAAGTTCAATCTGGTGTAAGCAATCGTACATCCAGTCTCTAGTAGAAGGATCAATAAGAAAAGAAGCTTGAACTAGAAAATAGGTGTTCTTTGGATCCTCCAAGAACTTCTGACACTGCATATGGTCAAATTCTGTGTTCCATTCCTGTATTGTGGGGATGTCTCCCCGAGCATATCTTCCTACCATTGATTTAGACTCAAACTCCTTAAAAAGGAAGTTCAGAAAGACAAGAGAATGGCGGAACTACCAATTGTTCAGAATTGGTGGGAAAGTGGGCATTATGGAACATCTCGTATCCTTGCCAGTGGATAAGCAAGCTCTCGACGTAGTAGTCCTCGTAAGTTTGTGTGGGCAGAGCCCATCCAACCGAAGTGAGTATTGAATATAGATGTTCGTCTTGAAAGGCAAACATCTCAGCGCTGTTACTGTAAAACTCTGGAGCCAGCCAGGAAAGAGGGGGAAGCTCCAGTTCTGAGAAGAAGACCGGGGAAGAGAGGTGTTGGTATTCAATTGCAAAGTCGACGTGAGGTTTGAATGGAATACGAGTGCACCAGGCAAGCTCGCATGTGACTGGCCAGTAAGTGGATCAGTCCAGTCGACAGTATAATACTCAAAGGTGCTTTGAAGAACCACTGTTCCCTCTGGAACCTCTATGGTGACTTCTTTGGTGCTCACTTCGAATTGGACCATGTCTGCTTTGGCTTGGAGGTAGGTGATGAGGTGAAAAAGGTTGGGACGAATCTTGTCAAGACTGAAGGGAAGTTCCAGAATGGAAGCCATTTGTGGTAGGAATGGAAGGAGGTGTAGGAGGAATGGGAGCAGGAATTGGGAGAATTACAGTAGAATATGATTTGATTTCTGTAATGGAAGAAGAAGTTCCTAAAATGGAAAGTCGTTGATTCATAGCAATCCAATCAACACAGGTATGGAGTCTCTGTGTTTGTATAATGACAGAATATGAGTCATAATGAGTCATGATCAGTAAGCTGATCAATAACCAAAGTAATGAGATATGAGTCATCATAGAAAATGAAAGAATAGTCTAGAAGTAAGTTCTAGACTGATGACTAAACAATCTAGCTCTGATTGTTTCAACAGAATGTACCTTGCAGAGCACTTTACTTGTTAATGGAACGTGGAGAATATGCAAGTAACTTGGCACAATCACTATGATTGGTCAAGATGAAAATGTTGAGTAGATTCCAGGTCTGCCATTTTCCAAGCCACTTGTGATGATCAGAAAGATAGAGTGTGTTTACCTTAGTTACTCACAATGGACTTCAGTGTGACCTACAAGTCCCTTTTAGTGGTTATCCCACCCCCACAAGCTTCCTTCGCTTATCACCTTCCCCAAGCTACTTGCAACAAACCTTATTTTTGGTCTGTCATAGCCTTGAAACTGGCTACCTGGTGTAATGGAAAGCATCCAGTGCTCTCCAGTGCAAACCTCTTACCTCTTTTTCCAGTTCATCGAATGGACTGCGATCAGTGGTTGCAGAACCCCGACCATCTGACACTTCATTGGAACGCTGTTCAAAGCATGGAACCAGGTGGGAAAGCTGGAGGCAAGAGTCTTGAGGGCAGCTCTTGTCGAGCGGTCGGACCAAGCAGCTGGAGTTTGCGGGATCCCTGCCAGTACTCTCTCCCTCCTGGAACTCCTGGAGCCTTATTCTCTGACAGGGCTTTCAAAAGGTGGTACAGCAAGAGGGTCCTGAGGAGATGGGAAACTATTCTCATGGAATGAAAGCAGGCTGACGAGCATAAAAAAGGCACCCCCTCCAATCAACTGGGTTGATGGTGTTGTAGTCTGGAAGTCATTGCACAAAAGCACAGTGTGCGGATGAGGAATTTTAATTTCTCTGGCAAGATTGCACTGAATTGTGAATTCAGTTAGCAGATCCCGCAAGTTTGTACTGAGGGTGCCTCCCTGAAGACTTGGTTGAGGATAGATTCAAAATCTAGCGCAGTCTTTGCACTGTTTTGGAACATGCTGCAGAAGATTGCCCCTTCCGAGATTCTGCAAGATTTTGAGGAATTCTTTGAGCGCACTGGATTGCTCAAATGACTTCCCAGTGGGAGCCACTCTGCTTATGCCAGTGCATCTAAGGGAGGGAGTGCTGATGGCAGGGTGGAGGTGGATATAGCAGCTTCAGCTCCTAATTCTATTATATATACTTCAAGTTCATTTTATGTGAATAAATTCAACTTACCTTTTTCTAGATCACCGGGCTTGGAGTGGATGAAGCTAGCCAATGATTGAGCTGGTTATTAAGTAGCATAGTGAGAATAAATTTCACTCACTAGTATCAACCAAAGAATAGCCCTTGATGCTGCTAGAGGGGCTTGAGAGAGCTGGAGCTGGCATTTGAATTGGTTGGTGATTAGAAAACTGGCATAGTCAGAGGCAAAAAGTACCTTATTTATATCAGCAAGGAGGGAGTTTATGCCCCTAGTATATTCTAAGCTATAGCAGTGTTTATGCATTAGCTTGGATTTTTTAATGTGGAGTTTGCTTACCTCTTTTGAGGGGACATATAATTCAGTGGGGCTAGTGGATGTTTATTATCAATAAGCCAAGTTGCAAAGGTAAAAAAAGTACTCACCTTTCATGATGTTGAGGGAAAAAACTTCCTACTCTCCCTCACAACTTATAGGCAAGTTGCTTCCTTCACCTCATCACTCTCACCCTGGTCCTTTTGGCACATGTTGCATTGTGACACATCATTTGTCAACATTGCATATGAGGGAGCTTGTGTCATTGCCACCATCATTTCACTGACATCATGTTGTTGATGTTACATCATGACATGCCCTCACGTCGTTGCGTTATTATTGTTGAAGGCACACAGGTCTGACATGGGGTGAGAGTGAGAGAGGGAGAGAGCTCGTCATCATTGTCATTGTGTGGATGTTGCCAGCATGCTACATCGTTGTCTGCACATATGCATATATTGTTAGGGGGCATGCATGTGTGCGTGATGTGTGTCATTGTTGGTGTTGTCATGGCATGGTTGTAGTGGCATGAAGATAAAGATGGCATGAAGGCAGCATTGTTGCATCCCATCATTATCGTGTTATGTTGGGATGTTGTCACAACCTTTTTGCTTTATAGAGACTACAGAGTGTCCCTTGTTATATAGACCTGTACAGTCTGTACAGACAGGTGGCTGTGTCAGACATTTTTTTTAGTCAATTAGTAATTGATTAGTAATCATTGTACAGAGTACATAGATACTACAGACACTACAGACCTAAACAGACAGACCCTGTACAGACTGTGGCAGGTTGACCAAGCACAATAAGCAGATTAATCCTAACCAGATACTAACCAATGACCAAGCACACTAACCAGAACTAACAAAGCAGAAATCCTAACCATAATGACTTTGCTGATATTCCTAATCCAGACTAACATTGATTTGCCTCCTAACCTGGACTAACTATTAATTTGCCTGCTACTAACACTGATATTCCTAACCCAGATGATTTGCCTCCTAACCAGGACTAACCAATCTTTACCTTCTAACCCAGACTAAGAAAATATTTCCATGATTGACATCCATGGATCATCACCCATTTTTTCTTATTTTTCCCACTGCTAATTGCTGAGTTACTTCTAAATCTGGCTTTGCCAATATCCCTAACCAAGACTAACATTTGTTTTACCTCCTAACCTGGCCTGTTAAACAAAAATTGTCACCTAACCTAGACTAAACTGACTGAGTGGAATGGCCTAGTGACAATGATGCCAAGACAACCTTTGCTATGAGATCCTCAATACTAGGAGGGATGTGGGAAGAAGCAGACGATGTTGGAGACATCAAGAGCCTGGTGAGTACCACAGTGAAGGGGTATCGGGGGCAAACAGACATGGCCCGACAATCCCCAAGTGGCCAGAAAACACACCTTGCGGCCCTGCAACAGCACCCTCATCTTATTTTTCTACAAGAGACAGGTGCTGGGAAGGGTCTGGAGTGCTTCAAAGTTGTGCCAGTCGAATTGAGAGGAGAGTAGAGCATGGTCACTGAGACCGTCTATGTGATGTTTGATGTTAGTTGGACTTGAAAGAAATGGACAAGAAGTGATTAGTAAGCGGTGTGGTCAGTGCATGAGAATTCCACACTCCGAAACATTGAACTTCAAGTTTGTCACATCTACTACATACTCCTGCTCACTTACCTAAGTTTACTTCATCATGCAAGACCTCAACATGCCCTGAAAAGTGTTGGTGAAGGTATGTGATGAACGTCTGATGAACCTGCACTCTAAGTAAGATATTCATCTAGCTTTGCAAACTCACATTCAAAATCAATAAATCTTTGACCATCCTCCTGCTAGAGTGGAAACATCTGTTGGAGGAGTTGAATCAAACAATCAGTATCTTTCTACGTGACATTGTGACCCTATGGAATTTAATTCTAAATAATATGCTTGTTTCAGCAAAGGTCTGTATGTAATGTAATGTGATTTTGGCATGTCAGACAGTCAGTACAGTACACATTGAAGCCCTCACCAAAGCTATCTCAGCATAATTGTACATTGTAATTTAGTTTTGTAAAATCTCCCTACTATATATTTAAAGTAATAAACTTGCTTCAGCCAAGGACTGTATGTAATGAAACTTTATTTTGATAGCTGTGTATGTGTTTTTGACCAAATCCAAAGGGCAACTACCACTCATACTGTAGAACATCTTTTGGAAACACCATCCAAATTTGGTGACTTACTGTGATCCGTCTGAAAGATATAGCAATAAGACTGACCAATCAGATGCTTTATATTGCTGGGATTTTGCAACCATTGTGATCATATCTCATTTAGATCTAATCAGAATGTGATAAGCAAAATGAGCTTGTGGGGGTAGGATAACCACTAAAGTGCTCCAGATGAAGCTATGTGCAATAAGCGCAGAAAGCTTGAGGGAAACAGAACAGAGGACTCTGAGGCTTATGTCAAGTGGCTGTAAATACTGGCAAACAACTGGCAGCTACATTCAGCCACAATCAGCCACAAGTGTGGGAAAAGTAATCACAACTCGAAGAAAGAAGATAGAGGTGTGTAGAGCGACCACAAGGGTCTAGAACCTTGAGGAGAAAAGGTTGATAAGGTTATCGACCATGGGGAATCAGTTAGAAGTAGTGCAGAGCACTACAAAGTCTACACCTGCTGCTGTCCAGTTCATAATTCACTGGACTAGCCATCAAACAGATCTCCTGGTCACTTGGCTGAAGAACACAGTGCCGATTGTGCAGTCCTCTTCTTTGAGAACAAGACAGACCACACCACCACCACAGAGCGACTATTGGGCAAGGACAAGACTGCCATCCAGAATGTAATTGCTTGATCGATCTTCAGCAATGACTCCACCTGGAAAGACCACTTTGCAGTACCGAAGAACTCAAAGAAGTTTGGGATGTCAGTTGGGAACCACATCACATAGTGAGTCATTGATTGTTATCATGAATATATCTAGTAACTGATCATTGTCCAGTCTACACAAAATGTTCAGTAAAAAATACAAAGACCTGCACAAAACAGGCCATGGTGTCCTGTCACCAATAATTTCCCCTGGTATGATGACCTTTATCCCATCTGGCATGGGATACCAAATATCACCATGACACTTGTTAACCCAAGACTGGGGAAACTTCATGACTCACAATTTGTGCAGGGTGTTCAAGGTTTGCCTGCTGTGCCACGGAGATGAGCCTGCATCTCACCAGGTTGCGCTGTCAATTGAAAAAAATAGATGTCTTGAGATAAAGGTTGAATATTCGAAGGTGGAGAAGTCCAGCCAACTCACACGTGAAAATATGCTCAATGACAATGCGAATGCTTAAGCTATATTAATAAAAGACAAGGAGGCTGAGATTTGGCTCCATGAAGTAATGGTGCAGAATAAAGAGGCTGATATTCGGCTTGAGTAAGCAAAGACTGAGGCTGCAAGAGCAGAGATGGAGTTGCTGCATCTGCAGCTAAAAATGAAAGGGATAGACTGACTTGGACCCCTACTAGTATATATGCTGTAACTCAGGCTTGTATCTGCTGGCGTATTGTACTCCGAGTCCTCCGAGTCGTTTTGTATTCTAGTTCAAGTATCCGAGACTATCAATTCTGTTCTTCGTGACTGTCTAGCAATTGCTGCATCAACCTGAGTCAAACAGCATGACCCAGTCGATCAGCATCAGCATCCTCTCCTACATCATCAACTTCATCCCCAGTTGGACCTTCCTGCATTGCCCAAGTCTCTGAAGCTCCCCTTTCTCTAGATTCCAATTCATACCTCTGCTCCTCAAAGTGAATGATCATGTTGTGAATGATTATGCAACAGATGATCCAGTTTTAAGCATATATAAAATCCTTTTCAGAGTTGATAGGAATATGTAGCTCATGCAGTGATTGAAAACGACCCTTGAGTGCACCAAATGCATGTTTGACTCTGACCCGAACCTAGATTTAAAAGTAAGATCTAATGAAAAATAAATACACAAATAAAACTTACCTTGAATAAAAAATAATTGAAGCTTCCTTGCTCTCTATTCAAGGATCCACCTCTTTGCCTTTTGAGGGGAGGTACAAGCCAAGGCAAAATAGGATAGGCACTGTCCTCCCATATCCATTCATCATCTGCAAGAAGTCATGCTCCTCAAAGACTTGAGTGCCTCTAGATGTAAATGCATCATGTGCACTTCCTGGATGGCCCAGCCTATAGTCCACAATGCGAAGATTGTGAGGCATAATAATTGCCTATAACACCCAAAAATATTTGTTTTGAATTTTTTCAACTAGAAAATAATTACTCACCTGACAATTCAAAGAATATCTTGATTTATGATCATAGAAAGTTTCCCCATAATAGCCAGGTTTTTGAAGCAAGGGGATTGAAGACCCATCTGCTGCCAACCAGCCATTACACCATTGTTGACAATTTATAACATGGCCAGCATATGCCTTGGCATTGGCACAATCAGAAGAATTGTAACCAGGAAAATAGACAAATATATCATGTTGGGCAAGAAGAGCAGTCATGACCCGATTGGTACAGTTGACAACTGAGTCCTTGCTGACACCTGCCCACAAAGGGATATCAAAGACTGAAATGGCATTGCCATAATGCCCAGCATGGTTGAGAAATATTGCAAGTTGAACAGCAACAGGAAGTTGGGGAGAGGCAGGGGATCAGGAGCAGAAAATAGGATGATCTATAATTTGATTCAGGATAGCATCAAAGATGTCTGGGTCAACCCTGAGCTTCTTGCAAAATGCATCAGGATGATCGTCACAATCAGCTAGCACCTGAATCTGAGGTGCATGCAAAGGGGCAAGAGAACTGCAAAGCACACAGGCCTGCAGAACCTCCTCCTCCAATGCTCTGATAGCATTGATGAAGTGATTGTAATGACTGAGGGGACTCACTTCACCACCACTCAGGCTGATGTCTGATGAAGAGAAGTTCCCATCAGACTCAGAGATCCCTATGAGAGGTGTGATTGGAGAAATAGGGGTGATGATGGGAGTGTGGAATAGTAGTCCAAGTCCAAGAGAGCTTGCACACTATCTATGGATCTCACTGTGAAAAGTGCATTTTGTAGGAGAAAAATAGAACATTAGATTACTAAGGATGAATTCAAATGTAGTAGTGGCTGCAATGGGTGCGCTTCTTGCTTATGTAATTTATCAGAACAAACAGGAACATGCCCCTATCAAGAAGGGGAAAGGAGCTGCATCCAAATCTGCGAAAAAATATTCCCAAAAAGCAAACTCATTATTCCTTTTTG
>JBBPQC010000249.1:0-26749 GCA_038092295.1 Leccinum arenicola
TACATGGATAATCGATGAACCTCGGCCATCGGGGATTGGCCGGAAATTTGGTTCTAATATCGCAAGTGATGACACCACAATTTGCGTGCAACCACCAGATACGGGAACACTAGTGAGAATACTTATGCTTCCCACTCAGGCTCGCCATCACGGACTCGGACATGGGAGAGTCTGGACCGGGAGGCACGATCCCATGGTGCACGGCGGGCGTAACGAAACGACGGGCCTGATCGGCTGCATTCAAGCGAACCCTGGGATGGGGGTCATTCCTGGGCCTTAGATGATTGTGATAACGTGAAGGGAGCCGCAATGCTGCCACTGCATGCGCGCAGTAGCTCCACTCGCTCTCCTAATGTCCCTGCAACCAGTGCCAACCACAAACCAATGATTCTTTCGTACCTCATACTGTGGGTAGGGACAGAAGGACCAAGTCGAGTTAGCCTTGTTTTGTGGGTGGAAAGGAAAGGAACTTAGTGAGTTGTTTGGTTTTCATTTGCCTATCAGGAGGGGCGAGACTACTGACTAGATTTCAATCGACTGCAAAGCGACTCACTCTTGTGCGGCAAATATTGACTCGAATCATTCGTGGTCCTGCCTGCGGTAAGTCACATTTAGATGATGTTAATGCCTTTGGGGCACCATAGGATTTCTTGAGAGTTGTGAACCGAGGAAAGTCCTAAGTGAGTACTATCAGTGACTCCCCAAGGTCTGAGCTACTTACTAGCTCCTGATTCTAACACACTCTGGAACCACTCTTTCAGAGGCATCTCTGAAAAGTCAGCTATAGGCCTGGCAATGACGAATTTGCCCAATGGCGGCCCGGGGTTGGAATATGCTATCATATCATCGACAGTACTTTCTCGGCAGTCACCAAGAAAACTATCTATGGATTTCGAGACATAGGATTGCTACAAGGGCGCGTAGCCCCGCTCGTGATGCTCGGGGTGGAACATGCTATGTGGTGGTTCGTGATGTTTGATCCCTTTCCTCGCATAGACGCTCAAAGACGGACTGGTGCTGGTATTTCTCAGCGATCGGGTGCACATATTAGCTTGTCATCGAAGTCTTCAACAAGAAATCGATCACCAGAACGAGTTTCCTCGTTGTGCAGAAAGGAAATGTAACCCACGGCACGCTTTCTCGCGAACAGACCACTTTTGCCGCCCAGTAGAAACTCTGGGATAGAGGGTGTCGAGTTTCTCAACTAAACAGTACATGATAAAGCATATATGCTCACCCAACCCTTGTTGAACGTGCGAATGATCTCCTCCATGGGTGCTACGATGCAAATGAGCGATCTGCGACGCTATGATAATGTCAGCTGCTCACACGAGTTGTCGGGATGGTGGGCAAAGACGACGTCAACGTAGTTGAGGCCCAAACGCTCGAGAGACGCTTGGATGATTTAAGATGAGGTTGGGAAGGGACTGAGTGATGATCGAATATATCGGGCCCGCTGATGTCTTGACATACCCGTATTATTGGGACAATGTACCGAAGAACAACTTGGTAGTGATCATCATGTGGGTACCCTGTGTGTATGCATGCGTGGGGGGAAGGGAATAAATTGCAGGCGAGGGGATCTATGCAACAGCCAGGACGACTATCGTAACGGACACTTCGCTCGAAGCTCTGAAAGATTAGCACCATCCTCGGCCGCATCGAACATGTTGATGCCGTTCTCGTACGCGACCTTGATAACCCCCTGAGAATACGACAAGAACGTCCAACGACATACCTTGGGATCGAATCCGCATTTGGCGGCGGATATGGTTTGAGCAGAATGTTTGTGGCAGAGGAGTGGGTGGGATGGGCAGCGCTTAGCGAACGCTGGACTTGGATTTATATGGGATCCTCCTTTTCTTTCTTCTCTTTCAAGTAAGCAATCATCAGTTAGTAGACCCTGTCGAGTAATGGATTATTTGGCGGGAAAAAGGTGGAGGATGCTCTTATCGCTGGGTGAGTACTGATCCAAGATATTGGGAAATATAAGTATACGATAGAAAGGTTTTATTGTTTGCTTGTTCACGCATGGAATCAAATGTGCGAGCTGCTTCCTCGGCCTCTCCGAAATAATGCTTTTTTAACGATCTTGATGTGGTTGAATGCAGTTGCATCGGTCCTTGGCATCACCTCTTCCTCACAATAATTATTCTTGGGGGCGTACTGACGGGCGGGAAGAAGTAGGTCTTTGTGCGTGTCCATGGTGTCTACCGGAGCGGTCAAGGGTCACTGCGGACGAAGTGAAGGCGAGAGTAAGGAAGGCGACGACGAGCGAGATAGGATGAGGATGAGGGTGGCGAGCGAGAGCGACCGTGATAGTGTACGAAAGTATGAGAGGGCGCACACACAGGATGGGTGAGATGGGGTGCACCATGTGTCGTGCAGGAGGGGCAAGGCAGAGCGTGCGTACAGAGTTTACTGCTTTGACTGTGACGACGCGTAGACCTTGACGTACTCATATGGCTTCAACAAGCCTGCCTCGTAAGTACTTGCTTCGAGTGGCGGTTCAGCCGTTCGTCTCTCGATCCCGATTTTTGGTCGGCTGCGGTCAAATGGAATTTCTCCGCTTTACTGTCCGATGGCAGGAGCGGGGGGCATGGGCTCTTGTGATGACACGGGGTGCGATTCGGCAATTGTTGTACTCATGGTTCGGGGGTTGGTGTCGGTTGAGAGACGTACGTACTGCCTTGCAACGTTCGTTCAAGTTGAACGTTGTACGTTGCCGCTGGCCCAGGGTAGGAAGGAGAGATATAAGGGACGGGTGTCATGGTTGTGGCGAAGTATGTAAAGAAGGACCGTTGTCGAGGATATCCAAAAAATCACTAGCGCACTTGAACGTCGTCATTTGAAAAATGTCTGACCAGGTTGATGGTAGACAAGCGCACCTGAGGACCGAAAGCTAGTTTCCCAACGCTTATGACTGATAAAGGAACGTGTTCTGGGGCACGTTCACTGTCCACAGGGAACTCGAGGGTTGCTGCATGGCGGCGTTCCCGTACACCCTGTATAGACGTGTATTTCATACTTCACGCGCACGACCGAACAATGGTCCAGGGATCAATCGATCACGTACGAGGCATGATGCATGATGGCATGATCCGCGCCGCCTCCGCGTTACTCAAGGATGGTGTCGCATCGTGCTTCTTCTTGGGCGGAAGCTGCTCGTCGTGGCATCCATGGCCGATTTTGCGCTTGATGCAGGACCGCCCGACGCAAGGATAGCGCTGGCATGGCCGACCCTAGTCGCAGTCGAGACACGCGTGGTTGACCTTGTGTCGCTTGGTCGTCTTCTTCTTCCCTGTCGCGTAGTCGTCCATAGCATCGTCCGAGCATACGGATGTCAGTCCGCGACGTACAAAGGGACTACTCTTCATCTATTCCCTCTGCCTTCGTCTCCTCTCGCCCTGGACCCAACCACCCGTGGGAATTTCCTCCTTCCCCCTCTTCCGCCCTTTTCTTCGAGCAGAAAGCCTCCCTCAGCGTGCACCCCGCCCCGCAACCAAGCTATCCGTGGTCGCATCCTCGTATCGCCGTAGCTGCCTCTGCGAGTCTGGTCAACCTCCTCAATAGAGCTTGAGATCTGTGGCCGAACCCTAAACGGACTCGGATGAGCAGCGGTTGGGGACGAGAGCTTTCGCAGGCTCGAAATCGCTCCCTACCGCTCCCTTACCTACCCCTACTCGTACTGTACATCGCTTGCCCGATGGTCCAACGCCGATCTTCAAAGAAGTGTGGGGCCAGACGTTTGTCTGCCGTCTTCTGTCCTTGCCACCCTCGGGCCCCTAGGCCCCTTGTCATTGGTTTCAACAGGCACGACAACACTTAGCCTATGTGTTGTTGTCCCTATCGAGACCATTACACCATCGCCACATCCATTAAAACCCCTGGTCGATGCTGCGAGTGGCGAGGTCAGTCACTCTTCTGCTGCCGCGTGTGATCATTGAATTGTTTTTTCCAAACAGTTCGGACGGTGGTGCACGGACTCGCAGATGACACTAATCACATTCGTAATGCGCTGTCCTCTACCACAAGGCGGATACAACATCGAGAGCCTGTTGTACAGAATCATTCATGGTAAATGCATGATACTTACTTCCCTGGTTCCCTCGACTTGGGTCAGATCGATCTAGTCGCACAGTTCGGAACGCCACTCACCCATAGCTTTCAAACCAAGGTCGCACCTTGTTGCCTTCTCCATCAAAGACCTCATGTTTTTGAGTTACAGATTTCTCAGAAAATGGCCGGCTTGATAGAATTTGTCCGCACAATCATAAGGATCCTGAAGCGGTCGAATATCTCTTGGAGGTTTTCGAAACAATCAATGAATAATCTGTAGAACTTAGAGGAAACAGGTGAAGGGCAGTACATCAATCGATTCCCTATCTACTCCCGACATCCGCTCCCGGCAGACCCAGTGGTTGGGAGAATTCGGAAAACACGGTCGTGCGTGTTTGAAAAGTTTCTGTTGGAATCCTGCTGTATTCAGTTCGATCGGTTTTTCCGGAGTTGTCGGCATTCCTCCAGGATGTCAGAATGGATTGGACTCGCCGAGGTTGTGTAGACTTCCGTAGTAGTGTTTTCCTATATTGTTCAGTACAGTATGTTATGCAGAGTGACTTCGTCAGACGTCTGAAGTCGTTGCTTTCTGCCCACGGTCAAGACGAGGAGAGAATTAAGAAAACTGAGCGACGTGGACGCATGAGCTAGGTATACTCTATGGTCAGCTCGGCGCGAAAGTCCCGGACGAAGGCGTCCCCAACACCCGGTGCAATGCGGCACAATGTGATTGAAGGAGGTCAAGTTGGCACACCTTGGATATCCGCATCCCGGTGACTTGTTAGCCGTGCGACGCCGCCGACGCGGGTCGAGTTCATTCAAAGTAAGTTTGCCCACGGTTCACCATACCCAATGCGAATCGTCCTCAGCGTTCGAGGTAAATTCTTATTCGACGTGTATGCTCACGAATGATGTTGGGCGGCCTGCAGCGTTCGCAGCTGTATCGTGGCTGGCAAGCCGGATTCATCCTATTGACGGAGACCCACCTGGTATATTGCAGAGCTCAAACTTGAAGGAAATCGCCTCCGCAATGACCTAGACCAGAAACGAGCGGGACCTCATGGAAGGGATGTAGACAAATCACGATCTTGATGACTTAGATAGTCGTAGATGGGAGCAGATGTTAGTTTCCGAGGCCTGCAGATCGACAGCGGAGTGATTGGGAGACCTTACGTTGTGTCGACAGGTATAACTCACGTTGATTGTCAGTGCTGTAATGGAAGCCCCTTCCAATGGGTTGCGTCTGAAGTTGGGTCGAGCCTTCGAAGTATTCCGAGTCGGAAGAAAGCATTTTTTAAGGCCCGATCGACAGCAAATGATTGGGAAACGTATACTTGCATCAACTAGCAAGTGACTGCGACTGTTCTGGCAAGCGCCCGAAGTCCAGTCGTTCACGACTCTGTTGTTTTCAATCGCTTCCTCGAGCCGACCTGCAATTCGGGTGTGGCAAAATCGATGGGCGCTCGCCGGGGGAGTATACAATAATGTCCGGTTTGGAGACCTAACGAGGCTGCTCTTGATTCCAGGCGCAGCGACTCCGAAGGTGGCCAGATCCTAAAAAGTGTACAGTAAATGATTCGGAGCAAGGAACGGGCGGAAATGAAAAGGCCTAAAATTTCAAATCATCAATTATGGGACGTTGACGAGATTCGGCCAGCAGCTATTTAGTACTCTTTCTAAGCATCATCAATTATGGTACGTTGACGAGTATCGATCAGCAACTAATACTTCGTGCACTCGTCCACGAAGTCACAGGTGCGCTGCGGAGTTATATTCCTCCTTGTCGGTGCTAAGGAGCCATGCTATGGACTGTTTTCACGTGGGCCGCCATCATATATCATTGGCAGTAGTTCGGTATTCTGGAATCTCGCAAAGAGAACATGAAAATGAGATAACTTCCCATCTCCCAGACGCCAGTTAGCACATTCTTTTTCCTTCCATCAAATTGTTCACGTTGTTGCTCAAAGCCAGATTTCTGACACATCACTAGAAAGCATAGATGTCATGTTGTTACACACTCGGGATCCGCAAGTGTATAATCTATGGTAGCTCGACCGACACTGACAAACCGACCCTTGGATCTTGTGAAGCAGTGGATCAATTCCGCACCACGATCTCAGCATACTGCAAAGACTGGTCCTTCTTGATCTCATATTTTGGTCCGCTGATCAGTTCTCGACCTGATCTTGTTGGCCCTGGAACCTTGTGGTATTCCTTACTATATGTGTTTATGGTGTTCACTGACGTTCACCTACTTTGCGACCTTGATGGTACGATTTCCTTGATCGGGTTTTTCATTTCAGCCAACCCTCGGAGATGGTCCGAGCAGAATCAGCTTCCGAGTGTTCCAATTCGGTCAACCTGGATGGAATTTGATGAGGTCACCGAGGCAAGTCATTCAAACCATGCTCATCAGCGTCATTTTTTGTTCGTGCACTTGGAGCAAGTGACATTATTACTGATCGCGCAGTGTCAAGAAGGGTGTGTCAACATCCCGGTCTAAACTCGCCGTCTGGATCCGCTATGTCAACGGACGGGTCCGGATAACATCCGCACTTCCGTGTGTAACGGTGCCCAGACGGCAGGGGTCTGAACCTAGATACTGATCGGTTGAATATATTTTCTCTTCCGACCCAATAAGACCAACCTTCCCATAATCTGACTGCATTAGCATCGCGCAAGCGCCAACCTTTCATCCAGGGACAGATACGAAACTTGAAAGCACCCTGCGACGGATCCTAATACAGTAAGTATATATCGATGAGGAAGAGAGCACCCGCCTCCGTGCCTGGCTGACCGATTGACCTGACCCGCCAGCATGGCGCACGCACGCGGACACATCAGATGATACGCTCTTGGCAGTCATCCAGCTAGCACGATGTCATGCGAGGCCCTTGTTCCACGGCTTCAGGTCCGGGTCCGCAGCAGCATCCCACGCCGTCGTCATTCTGACGTTGTGACTGTATAGTAAAATGACGACGACCGGCGAATGCCTCTCAGCGATCATGGAGATCACACCGAACAGCCTCGGTCTCCATGATATATGGTACGGCCACTTCCACCCCCTTCATTTGCTGAAGTGATATCTCGTCGTCGCGGACAACGAGCGAACTGACTTGAAAAAGGACCCGTTAAGAAAATGAAAAAGGAACGAATAAAAAAAGGGTCCGTACAACCTCCGCTGATCATTCAGCTCAGCTCCATCCAACTCATGTATTTAGGCACACCCTCTGTCACATGTTCTTCCCACCAACGCGGGGGGCGCGGAAGGGGCGTCGGTACCAATGATGATACATAGTGATGATAATGATAAATGATCAATCGACCATGTCTGGCATGATGGAACACGATAAGAAAGGACGATCATAGCTGCGTGAATACGAAGGTAGACTCACGTCGATCCATATACCTGGGCCAAGCGCGCGGCATGGGGTGGGCAGCGTCGGAGACGGGCTTGTGGTCAACCACTAGGAACCTGGACGTTCAATACAGACTGCCGCTTTAAGAGCGCACGGACGTGCGACGCCTCCGTCGACTCGGCGTCTCAACTAACCCACGGTGAGCGCCAAGATTACTATATAGTAGCTCACCGGAACCGGTTTGCTCCATGCGCATGTATACATGAGTCTAGTAGCATGCGCCACAGTCGTCGGCCGGCCGCGGCACCCCCACATTGTTTGATCAAGGATTTCGATTAATTGTATTCCAGTACGTCGTAAAAAGGCAAGATGACTTGCAGCACCGGAACCAGAGCGCTCGATATATGTAGTTACAGAGAAGGGGGGTTATTGTTCGGCCGACTATTGTAAAGGGCTTCTTTTGTCCTTTTGTCTTTTTGACCGCAACGGGGGCTGTATATTCCTAAAACAAGGTACCCGTCCAGGCCGAGCTTCAAAAGGCTTACTTCAGTGGTGGTTGAGGCGAGGGGCCGAACCGTCGAACAATGAACTCGGGAAGGTTTGGATTCGGACGGAACCTTCCGACCTGTACAATCTACGGCATCCTTTGATTTCCCCGAGACGTCGGTGTATAGTCAACCTGACACACTCACGACACTGCACAAGAACCGGCGCATTAATGTGTCCGAATTGGTCTCGTCACTGATCACAAGAGACTCGGAGGTTCAGAAGTGTTCAAGCTGTTACACATAGATCGGCAGCTGCCGACACCGGTAACTAGACTCGCGGACTTAGTCACCGCCCGGTTGCCTCCCGGCCACCACTCGGCTTGCCGTCCCAGCAGTGTGCTAACATTAATGCCTTTCGCCCATGTGCATAAGTCCCAGAAGAATTCTTTTTGAAAACAGGAAACCAAGCTGCCCCAGGATATGAAGTAGGGAAGCACGGCTCAATTCCTGACCCGGGCAGTCATTGGCTCTGACTCTCGTTCTCGAAGAGCGCCGTGCTGCCAATCCATTTCTAGATCCCCGCTTTCCAGTGTTCGCGTATCCAGCTGAGCACATGGTTCACCCATGGGGTTACGACAGGGCGCGCGCGCTACGCCCATTTACCCAGTCTTCCATTCGATGCAATATGTATATAATAGCATGGACGGCGATCAAGCATGACAGAAGCATGAACTTTAACCCAAGGTTTCTGTGTTTGACCTCGCCCTTGTTGGGTTGCTCTCTCTCAGCAACGCTGCGACCAATGTCGTGCAAAGGACAGGGTCGGTGGTGACCGGACCGGTGAGGGTAAGTCAATCAGACGTGCGCTGGATTCCTGCAATACAAGACCAGTGTGCGGTCCATTCGATCACACGAGGGCCTTCTTACCTGGGGGATCAAGTACTGTCGATCAGTACCCAGTGTTGGCCTAATCAACTACATTCTCTGCAACGAGGCAGATGTAAAGTCGTGATCATTCTTTCTTTCCGTGATAACAGTGATTGAAGAGGCATGAGAAAGACAGCTCCTTTCTATCGTGATTGTGGTCAGTGCCAGAGCCTCGTTCCATACAATAGCAGCGACGGATCGTGATTTGAGCGCCCTAGCGACGATGCCATGTATGGACAGACGATGCGCTGAAGGGCCTGCAAACGAGTTGTACGGTTGATTCAATACAGCAACTGCGGACGCTGTAGCGTCCAGAAAGAGATCTACATGGCGGGTCCAACCAGTCGCCAATCACCATGCTCCGAGAACGCAGCCTGATCTCAGGGTACAGCCGACACTGGGCGGGGGAAGAAGGAACAACGGACAACGGACAACCGGCGTCAGCATCTTGGGAGCAAGAGGAAAAGGTTTGAATGCGGAATGTTGTAAAGGGCGACGGGAGATCCTTTCTCCCGAGTGTGAACATCGTTTTAGCGTCGAAGTGCAAGTATAAGATAGCCGCGGAGGTCAAGATTGTCCGAGTGAAACAGGGCTGTCAGCGCAGCACATACACGATGCGAAGACTGTCAGGTTGAAATTCCCGATCGATAGATGTATAGGGCGGCTTTATCATCGGGTGGCGGATGGAAAGCGATGTTTATGAATGAAAGATCCTTTGTCAGGTGTCGATATCTGTGTCCGAATCGATGATGGCGCGTGATTTTCTTCTACTTGTGTTGGGCTGACGGCCTAAAAGGTGGTGAACGAAGTCGTTTTCGGACGGCGGAATGAATCGGGGATGCGGGTTACCTTGATCAATTCTCCGACCTGGTCGGGGGTGAAGCACAGGAGGTGCAAGTAACTGATCCTCCAAAACGGACGACAGAGCTGCGAATCGCGCCTTGGCGGGTGCGGCGACTGCGATCCTTTCCATGGCTTTACGGCAAAACGAGGTAAGGCGGAGTGTCTCCCGGAACGCGAATCAAGAGGGAACTGCTCACCTTTCGTGCGCGAAGGACCGTATATGCACTTGAGGCGCTTTTCTGCGCGTGCGAGGATGCTGCGCATCCATGTGAGAACGGCTGCGAGGTGTACGGACGACAAAAAGGGGAACGTTACGCAGGGTCAAGGTCACCGTGGACGGCCAGGAGGCTGATGACGTCCTCCCAGTTCATGGGCCAGAGCCTGTTCTGCATGCTCCCCGGGGCCGAGGGTCTCTGATCGGCCATGAGGTTCAAGGTACGGACGAGGAGCGCGCCCGCGCGGAGGACGAGGTCCTTGGTCGCGGCGGGCGCGAGCCCCCCTTGACTTTGGCGATCCGATTCCGATTCCGAGTCCGATTCGGAAGCGACATGGTCGCCGTGTACACGTGTAGCCTGGGCGTGTTGGCGCAGGACGGTGTCAGCTAACTGCTCGATTTCGTCCTCGAAAGTCCATTCTGGGACGGCGCAGTCGATGAGCGGCCAGGAAGTCCACGTGTCTGCCCTGGGCTTGTTTTCTTGTTGGGCGTGGCGGAGGAGATGCGAGGTGAGATCGAGCGTCCTGCTCGTACGCAACGCGCGTACGAGGCAGGTGTATTCCGTCAGCTCGGCGTGCAACGCTGTGGGCACCGTCGTCGAAGGCATTTGGAACGAGTTCGTCACGGGTGGCACACGTAATCGTGGAACGCCTGTTTTGTCGTGTTTATGCTTGGAGCGATATGATGATGTCACCAATTTGATCACTTTGTCCCGCTCGTCTCGTCGTGCAAGTTCATGATGGAATCACTGCCCATAGACATGTCGAATCCTGCCGTACAGGAATTTCTTTCCCTTGTCCGGTTAGTTCTTCCTCGATTCATTCTGCCGAAACTGACTCGTCCAATTTGCAGCCTGCAAGTGCTGACACCGCTGTCGCTCTTGATCAATATCGCCACCGTGCTCGTATGCTCTGTGATCGTCAAACCGTCGATAGGTGCGTGCATAGCTTACTTGTTGAGGACGACCCATGACCACCGTTTAGTTGGCATCATCAGACTCTACCCTGCTTCCATCTCGCCCCACCCCGGATGGCTCTCCGTATATGTCATCCTTGTCTACCTCTTCCAGGTAGGCTACTGCCTCTTGCTCGTCTTTTCGAGAAATCCCGACACAAAGGTAACTTAAATTTCACCCTGCCCGTGCCCGTGTCACACTCAATTGATGTCGCACTCAGAGAACCCTCGTCAAAGCCGTCGGTCTCTCCTTGGTGTTTGCCAACTGGGCCATGGCTCTGTGGGCCATTTCATGGGTAATGCATTTGTTTAGCCCGCGCAGCCGTTCTGGAATGTTCATTTTCTTAACCAGGTTCTGCAACTCTTCCTCCTATCTACGATTTTGCTCGGTGTCATCCTCCTGTTGCTTGTATACTCCAACATTGCTCTGCTCATTTACCACGCTCCGACATACAGCCGGCCGTTCGACATGGCGCTCATTCACGCCCCACTCCGATTCTTCATGATCCTGCCCCTTTCCCTTCTCTTCCCCTACTCACTCTTGTACGTCTTCTTCATCTCCAGCTTGAGGACGAGTGTATCTGACACTCCCTTTGTGCCGATGTAGTATCACGCTCGGCCTCTCATACAACCCCGGGAACCCCGCAGAATACATTCGTCACCCCTGGCCCGGCTTCGCCGTCGTCATGACCGTCAACCTCCTCAGTCTCGTCGTTGTCTTCTTGCGCCGTGACGTCATCTGGGCCATCGCTTCCACGTGGATCTGCATCAGCATTTGGTCTGCGTCGCCCAAGCCTGCGCCCGTATTTGTGTGTCCTTTTATTTTATTTTTAATATTAAAAACAATCAATTCTCTGTCGTCGTTGGATGTCGCTGACGGGCTCCACAGATCCCAGAGGTGTTATTCACTGTGTTACACCCGCTCGTGTTGATCTCGGCGCTGGTATACGATCACTGGCTCGCACCTGCCCAAGGCCGGATCGCGTTACCGACCGACGACGAAGCCCAGCGCGGTGGCGTACCCACCCAACGGCACACAAGGCAAGGACATTCATCTCAATCCCAACCGCATGGGGAACACCAGGGTCCGCGAGAGGTCGATGTCGAAGGCGTGTGGGCCTGATCCACTATTATTATTTTTTGCATTTTCATCATCATTTTTATCTTCTTCAGTATAAGGACATACAACCGTCGGGCCTCTGAAGGCGCCGATCATCACATCACATGTAGTCACATTTTCATGAAATATTATTGTAGCATTATTATCACATTCACGTTGCGCCACATCTATGCTGACAAGTTATATACTCTTGATTGCCGTCCATTAGAATTAGAGTGATCACTACGAAAGGGAAGAAACCCCATTCGAGTTGCGTGGCGGCGGCTGTGGAGGCAACGAGAGATCCGGACAAGGGGGCAAATGAAAGGAAAAAGGGGGTATGCAAACATAACATTGCGCGCGTGATCGATTGACGATGTGCTTGCAAAGTGGGACATGTGAATGCGATCATTCCGGGGGGCGGTGCTTGGGTCAGGTCGGACACCCACGTTGTCCTTCACAGCCTCCATCATCACACGCGCGCGCACATCATGATCACACTTTCGACGGGCAATTGGGCGGTGGGGCGATGGCGGCGGATGGCAAGGCGGATGGCAAGTGGGGTCGCTTTTCCCACGGTAAACCTTCATAGGTTCATCTATCGTCATCATCATTACCATCAAATCCTCTTCATCATCAATGACTCTTGCAATTGGTCAGCGGGCATAATGATTCCCGCGTTGATCGTACGCATAACATATGTAAATACGACCCTGTTCGTGGGTCTGCCAATCGTCATCGACGAGCTGCGGGTTAAAACCTTGTCATGTAATGAATGTCATCCTGATGTCTGAAATGTAACCCGATCAGACCGCTACCGTCCAAACTAGGCCTAAGTCGCCCACGTACGATGGCGTTGGCGTTCGCTCAAACCTTGCGCTGCCTTTGATAAGAAAAATGAATGAATGAATGAATGAAATAGAAAATATAAAGGAATGAATTAGGAAAAAAAAAAACGCGAATCACCAATCGGGAAGCTGCATCGCTGGGCGCTCCCGCACCGCCGCCCTCGATAGCGATGTTGGGATTGTGGATGGTGGGATGCGGACAAAATGCAGGTATAATTCGGCGATCGTTGGGCCGTGTGTGTGCATGTATGTTTGTGTGCGTTGGAAGCCGCACGTCAGAAACGCCACACGTCATCTCGTCTCGTCTCGTCGCTGTCTGCCTGTCTCCAGTGTGCCATATCAGCTCCCGCGCCGCCGATCTCACCATCCACAGCACAGGAAATAAGAAAATGGATACTAAAAAGATAATTGAAAAAAATATCGCTTCGTGTCAGCCGACGTGGCCGAGTTGACTACGAACGAGTCGGGGCCATGAACCCCCGGACGTCATCGCCATGGTCGGCATCACCGCGCACTTGGCAGGATCAAGCAAGTTACAGAGAGGCCGCCGCATAATCCGATTGGGACCCGAGAGATAGACAGGACGAGTGCAAAGCAGCCTCCATCGTCCTCCGCGGTCTAATCATTGGGGAGAAGTGTACCGTCGGCCAAGACGACGCCACGCCACGTCCCCGTCGATCTGGTCGATACGATGGATATCACGTGCCCCGACACCCGTAGTCTCCTCGGCGTTCACTCGCTGCGGCCTCGGGACGGCGCGGCAGCTTGGAGAATTTCAATGGCCTGCTGGGGCGTGGCACGGTACGGCATGGCATAGCGTGCTTCGAGGGCACGGAGGCGAATCGTCCTCAACCAGGCCTCTCACCATCTGGCAGATGTGGCCGCGGAACGTGGTGCAGCCGGACTCGCCGTCTACATCGGTGGAGGGGATGGCGCGCGAGAGGAGGACGGGATGGCGAGAAGATTTTCGGAGGAACGAGACGATTGGATCCGGTGTGGATGCGTTTAAGTTTGTTCGGCCCACGGTGTGAAATGGCGTCCCATCAAACACGGATCGTATGGCAGAAAAGACGAGGCAGGGGACGTTGCGAGCTGCAGGACGCAGTGAACCGATGGGCCAGCAGGATGACCAAGGGGAGGGAAGGAGTAAGAGGAAAAGGAGAAGGGGGCGACTCCAGGGAGAGACGGGGAATGGACGGGGAGGAGCACATGGGCAGCTGTGCGGAGCCGAAGAGGGGCGTCCCTGGGCGTCACGGGGGGGTTTCTTTTTTTTTTTTTTGTTCTTTTTGTTCATGATGCCGTGGATGGACGAGGATGCGGCGATGAATCCGGTTCTCGTGTTCATTACCGTGGCTGATGGGGGTTCGAGCTGGCGGACCGCCCCGTTTGGGTGCCTCGTTGTCGACGGACACGGACGATTCTCGTGTCGATCTTGATCTGGGTTTTCGTTCCCACGCGCGTAAAATCAAGACTATATATAGATATAGATATCGATCACGGACGGACAGCACGCTGCGATCCAAAACGGGCCGAGCGCAAATCCCAAGACATACATACGGCCGTCGCTCGGCCGGACGTAGGGGTGGGCATGGCCGTGGCCGTGGAAAATAGGTCAGCTCCGTGCAGCGCGGAAGGGATAGGGATTCGCGCCCCTGATAAGCGGTGGCTTATGTCCACGGAGGGAGCGACCGGATTGGGGATGGATTTGCCACAAGTTGGAGTGGGGACGAGAAGATCGGCGGATAAGGTCAGAAAAATGCGCTTGCACGAATCCGGAAAAAGATCAACACAGGCTACTTACGGGAACGTGTCACGTATTACGCAAACCCACCCGGCCGCCGGGTCTCCTCATCACCGCGCTGGCTCTCTTTTTTACCTGGCTGGCAGCTCTCTCCACACAGGATCTCTTTTCGATCTTCATATTGTCTTTTCTTCTTTTTCTTTTTCTTTTTCTTTCGACTCTCGTAATTTGTGTAGCCACCGAGGCAGGCGTGTGCGTTGGCTGTCCACGACTGCGCTTGTCTTTAGCCATTTTTTCTCCCTGGAACCCGCGAAGATACCCAGGATTTGCCCTCCCTGTCGGAGATCGGTGCTCGCCTTCTCTCCACGGTGATTGCCACCGCACCCGGAGTCTGACGAAAACAGCAGTCGGACACCGCTCGCATCACCGCTCGGGTCTTGAATTAGTTCCCGTGTTCATTATCTCTTTGCAGCAATCCTCCTCCTTTGCACCCACAGATACTTATATATATATACCCGCTCCTCTCCCTCCTTCCCTCCCTCTCTTACCCCATCTAACATCCAATGTCGCGTCCACCTGTCCCCCTCCCCAGCATCAGAGATATCTTCCCAGGTAAGCCCCCTGCCCGACCCTGCTCCACCTCACTGCCTCACAGGGGCAATCCCGGATCTAGAGATGTCCATCCAGGGCAATCCTGGCCTCAAACACCCCACTCACAACTCCTCCACACAGGTAAGCCACATTTCCCCGCTCTACATCCCAAGGCTCCCAACACTCTTACAGCTACCACCAACCTCCCCATCTCGTGGTCGTGACGACAACCAGCTACCTCACTTTCATCTCCATCACCTGCCACCCTCGCCACCTCCATCCAGCTCCTCCTCAGAGTCTGCCACTCGAACACAGCAAATGTCCCCCACCACCAAACAGCCCAGCTACTCCTTTAACGTCCTCCGCTCCGACCCCGTCACCTCCTCCCTAGAACATGTCGCATCCAGTACCACTCTCCGTCCTAGAGGCTCCAGCCTTACTCACCCTGGCATGCATGGCGCTGCCCCCGTCTTTCGCGTCGCGATGGCCCCAGCAGAGCCACGCCCGCTGCGCCATCGTCCCCTTCGCGCCGCCCGCGAGATCCTCCCCGATACGAGGGAACGGCATCACACCAGAGACGGTCTCACACCGTCGATCCCACGTGAAGCCGATCTTGCCCATCTCCGCTCTCCCACCTCGACGATCCTCTCCTTTCCTGTATCAGAACATCAACTTCCGTCCACATCCGCTCTCATCACCACCGATGGCCGACGCCTTCATTTGAGATCAGAGATCCCTGGCGCCGCGCTTCAAGGCGAAGGGAGGGGCAAGAAGCACCAGTGTCCACACTGCGGAAAACGTTTCAACCGACCGAGCAGCATGAAAATTCACGTAAACACCCACACGGGGGCCAAACGTATGTGGCGCCTTTTTCGTTATCTTTATTATTATTTTCTTATTATATCACGCAACGTGTTGTTCGCTTTACTGCCACCTTCGCGCTATCCCTTTTATTCTGCTCGGTCTTTGTCATATTTGCGCTTCTCGTGCCTTCTGATAACATTTTCCCATAGCATATCGTTGTCCCTTCCCGGGTTGTGGCCGCGAGTTCAACGTCAATTCGAATATGCGCCGGCATTGGCGGAATCATTCTAGAAGTGCGCCCATGCGTATTCCCGATCCGGACATGTCGCGAAGTAGTGGGGTCTATCTTCCCCACCACCTCCCGCGTATGGATGGCATGTCGCACCACGCACTCATGTCGCCACCCGCAACGAACTCGAGTGGGAGCGAGGGCAACTCGGAAGACGAGGGTTATTCAGACGACGATGGTGATGCATACCCGATGGACATTGATAACTTCCCCGTGGGCATACGGCGCGAAGCCGAAGGTGATGAGGGCATGGACATTGCTCGCGATGGTCCTGCCGGCCCTCAGGCGTATGCTCCATCATCGATCTCTCACCCAACGTCATCCCTGCCCATGAAGGGCTCCTCGGGGTCCTCTTCTTCAAGCGATGTCTCTGTTTGGTCTCGACCGGCTTCACCGGCCCGGGGGCCCGCTGGTGTGTCCGAATATGGTCATCATGTGCAAGGGTCACAGCTCCACCGACATGCGCATGCCAACTCTAACGCGCATTCACCCCGGGATCAGCAGGGGCGTCATGCACCGCATTCACACGGACATGGGCATGGGCAGGCGTCGGAATATATTTACAGGCCGTCGATCGCGGCATATGCGATATCGTGCACGGATTCAAGGGTCTCGACAGCATTGCGTCCGGCGTTTACGTCGAGTTCAAGTTGCAATGGGCGTGACCGCGATCGCGATCGATACCGCTCCATGAATGGGAGTGGGCGAGAGAGGGACAAACGCCACAGTCAGGGTTATCCGTCACGAGGATGATTTCTTTCTCTTTGCTTTTTCCCCTCTTCTACTGTATTCTTCGTCTGCTGCTTCCCCGCTCGCATACGCATGACCTATCCCTCTCAGTGACTGCACGACCGACACGACTTACGACCATGGCATCATCATCTACCCGCATCTGCATTTACATCCACATCTATATGTGCCTCATGAGATTTGCATTTCCATGGAACTGATTCTTATCCACAGTCGCTTGCTTTTTCATGTCCTTTTCCCTTCCCCATTTGCTTTCCTTTCTCTTTTCTTGCTCTGGCGATTGCCGCATAATCTTAAATCTATTCATACGCATATCGTTTTCCAGCTTGTACATGAAAGTGGTGGGCGTAATGACGTTGTCTCGTATATGGCATCATCAATAAGCTTGGCGCGGTGGAAGTGCTGGTACCCTCTCTCCTATACGTCATTGAAGCGGCGTTCGTTTCCACTGGCTCGGCGACGTCCTGTTTGGGTAGTATATGGGGTCTCGGTCTATTGTAAGCGCACATATATACCTCGCAAAGTTCTAGTCTCGAACGATTGGTGCGATGGTCGGCTGTTCTAAGTAATTTCGCCACGTAAGTATTATGATCCGTTCCGCGTTTGGGAGGTTCATTCGAATTTTCTTTTCGTCTCGCGTGTAACATTACTTTTTGCCATGTTGATACTACGATGTTGTCAATTTTCTGCCGTCATCGTCACCTGGCTGGCCGCATTGTGTGAAAGACCGACCAACTTGGCTCAAGTGTGCTGGAACCCCGCAGTGGTGCTCTGTACACGTAATGCAGTATTTTGCTCGCTCCCTCCTCGCCTATTCCAAACTGGCAGGCGTCGATACGCATGTGTTGAGTACAGTTTAATTCATCCCGATTAGTAAGGTGCCGTTTTTTCCGGTCTCAACTCCGCAGTTCAGCCGAGACGGCCCACGTTCGAAATGACGAATCAATCACACCCATCGTGGTTACAGTGTACAATAGAACAACACCTTGTTGCTCTTGGGAGATTATGCAAGTCTTCGAGGCACTTGTTCAGAGCAGAAGACCACCCCACTTTCTAGATTGGCACATGATGACATCCATTGAGTTTGAATTACTAGCTGTCTGGCAGATTCCGCGCCATCCGACTCTGATTCCTTTGTTCGGTTCTTGCTCGAGCCTCAAGCCCGGCTAAATGCCTGCGATAGCAGAGAATGTCTGGAAACCACAAAATGTGGGATTTTCTACAATAGATTAAATTTGTGGCGTGTGGTTGACCATCATGGGGAGATCACTTGAAGACCCTAATTTAATGATAATCTTATATGCGGTCTGCCACTAAAGGTCACATTCTGCAAGTACATTCCAACGTCGGATGACAAGAGGGAGTGAATCTCTGTGTAATCCCCAGGACACAAATGTCCCACAATCCAAAGCATGGAACATTGAGGGAGTAGCAGTAGAAGTTTTGTCTTATCACACAACTCACCACAAGCACCCATGTTTTACAACTTTTCCCTTACACGAGTGTCATCTGTTAGAAAAACCGGCTGTAATGATGGCATTGATTGTCATGTTGCAAATGTGTTATACTATTGCAACGTGATCCGTTCAGCAGATCAGAATGAATGGTACAGTTTGTCTGAAGCTCATTCATCGACACACTATTGATTCTTCCCCCACAACGTCCGTGCTTCAACCACAATACACCCCGCCTGGACACCCCACGCTCGTCCCGTACACAGCCCCGCTGATGCCTGCGATCGTCAACACAGCGTTGACAATCCCACCGAGACCTTCGCCTGCAATGAAGCCAGCCGCGACGGCAAAACAAAATGTTTCGTAGTGATTGAAGAACCTGGAGCCCATGCGTGGTGGGCGCAGTGGGGCGCGAAAGGGTCGACGAATACGTATGTGAGCAAGCGAATAGCAAGATAAGATACGACTCGCCTGTAGCGCCACACAAATGCGATCGTAGACCCGAAGAACATGGCGAGCGGGTAGGTGCTCACGTCTGCGCCGTTTCTGTCAGTTTCCCATCCGAAAATGCTCCTACCGAATGGCGGCAAACGGATGGAAATAAGCGAGCACGCACTCATAATGAAACCAATCCCTATCGCGTTGAAGTTACTGTTTCATTCAATCCCAACGAGAAAGGAAATGCAGATGTCAACTTAACTGACACTATACGAAGAAACAGGGGGACGTACGGCACGAAAGCGTGGTATTTGGGGGGCACGATTGTATGTTTGGCCACCACAGACAACACCGCAGCAATGCCCAATCCGACAGCGGTATATCCCGAGGAAGATGGGATGGGTAACGTAGGTGACGATACCGCAACGGCAACCGCCTGTCCAATCGCCGTTTTGTCATTGTTGTGAAAAACAGAAGGAGGAAAAAAATTGAAACAAACCCTCCACGATTGCACATCAGGTGTTGGAAAACTGCAAGTCGCATATGCTAGACTGTTGATGCATGGGTACGCCGTCGAGAAGATCACGTAGACGCCTGCTGCCATAAACACGGATACGATCGCGCCACATAGCTGGCCCCCGAACACGGCTTTTGGAGAACTCCGTAGGAGATGGGCGGTCTTGAGGTCGCTGATCATATCAGCAGCTACTCCGGCGTTGTATTATGGAGAGATCAAGCACGGATTTCGGATTGGATCGAAAGCTAACACACCTTGTTCCGCGGCGCCTGTAGGAAAATGTGAGATGGGTGGTATGTGAGGAGCCGCGCCATGCGAACAAACAAGACTTACCCAAGGCGAGCATACCAGAGAGCAAGTTAAGAGTTTCCCCTCGCTTGATTGGATAGTTCTGCCCTTTCGCTACTCCGCCAAATACGAGCTGGGATGCATTTCCTACCACCTTGAGTCAGGAAAACCAGATCCCCAGATAACAATAATAAATACACACCGATAGATGTAACGGGATTTATGTTAGTTCGTCCTGAACTCTCACATCCGATGAAGCTAAACAAAAATGCAAACACGATAGCTGTCCGAGCACGTCAGTCTAAAGTATGAAAAACGATTGCCCAATCGCGAATCAACGCACCCAACAGCGTGATTCCGACATTCTGGCCAAACTGAACGTCCATGACAATGCAACTGACTATGATGCTCAGGATCAATATCGAACCCCACATCCATAAAGGAACGAGTTCGTTATCAGGGACGGGGTCAAGGAAGTGGTCTTCCTTGGCATTTGCCAATTCGTCGGTGTCCAAGGGCCGCTTTTGGAAGCGCTCCCTCATGGAAGAGGTCATGGTTCGGACGGCATAATAGATGGATTTCCAGTTACAAGCCACTTCGGCAAAGCTCGTGCAGAGGAGCATCATGGTACCTGGCCAAACCTAATGGTGCGAAGCGAGTGAAAGTGATCATTGTCACGACGAGAAGCAGAGCGTACCAGCCAGTACCTAGGAGACGGATGATTGACAGGATCAGTAAGCGACCTAAATCAAAAAAATTAGCAAGTGAATGAGATTAGCACGAGCGATGCGTGACTTGCATGGATGCGTAGTTCATATAACCAGCAACTTTCTCGTTTGCGGGGATACCAAACGCCTGCATGCGCGTCAGACCAAGACGAGGCAAACATGTGAACAAGAACCGACCTTGCCAGTACTGACAATGATGGGCCCGACGATGGCCCACGCGAGGAAACTCTGAGCACAGACCATCAACACACGTCAAAAGGTGCATGTGTATCAGACGTACCCCGCCGAGGAAACTGTACGAGGCATTGATACCCGTCAGCATGCCCGCACCGATAAATGCCGGGGTCCACTCCCAGATCCATCCCTGCTCCGAATCATTCATGCGTATGCTGGTAAACAATGATGAGAAGATTAAACACGCACCCAACTCTCCGCCCTAATCGCAGATGTCCATCCAATCCGACTAAACGTATAAAACAGATGCCAATCCCAAAGCAATCCCGGGGCATACTCGCTGACCACTCTCAACGTGATCGCGAAACCAAAGGCTAGGATCAACGCCTTGGTCTTGCGCTTCGCTTCCCTTGCAGCATTCTTCCCCACGTGCAGCGACTGAATAGTGTACGCTGCTGCTACGCCAGACGGAAAGACCAACTTGAGTTTGAGAATGTAAAACTTGCGCAAGGGGATCGAAAAGGCAAGACCAAAAAAGGCACAGCAAATCGTAAATGTAAACAGACGCCCAATATCCTGGGCGGGGCTGCCACCGAGGAGACCGAGTTGGTACGCAGCTGGGAAACCGGAGGTGAAAAGCAGTCCAAGCGAGCCGGCGGCGCTTGCTGCAGCTTGGACGATGTTATTCTCCTTTGGGCCAAAGTAACCGCCGCCGAGATACTTCGGGACGGAGGTCGAGAGAGGTTTGAGGATGGCGAAGCCAAAGATGGAACCAAAGAGAGAAGCACCAAATGTCCAGCCGGTCTAGTTGTATCCGCGACGTCAGTACGAGGGGGATGTGATAGAGTACAAGAGAGTACCTTTAACCCGAGATAAACGTTGCTGGCTGCAATCACTGCACCGAGACCACAGCCAACGAGGATGGCACGAAACGTAAACTGTCTCTCCTCCACAGGGGAATCAGGGTCGATCGGAAAAGGGTCATCTGTGTTGATCACACGAGATGCACCAGTTGACTGCTCTTCCTCGTCTCCGATATGCTCCACCGTGGCTACCTCCACATCCATACATAGTTTTTCCTCGTTTTCAGTCGAAGAAGTCGCATCCTTGTCCTTGTCTTTCTCCCTCCTTTCGAGGGAAAGGAAAGGTCCCCGATAGTCTTTCGGTAAACCGTCTTCGGAGATACCATCATCCATCGTGCTAGGTGATATACGATGCCAAGGACGAGGTGTCGAACCTGGGTGGGGATAGGTGAGCGATAACGAGCATGTGGATATCTGTACTTTATATATCGTCCAAGACGCTTATCGCTGAGGACCACTGGCATGGACGAGGTCAGGTGTCACGCAGTTGAACACGGATGGCCGGAGGGAAAAAAGCATCCGTCACCGCGTTAACTCGGTTGCGTGTGTATCTGTCGGAGATTAGCCACCGTCAGCGGGCTAGTATGCCTATCATCCAAACCCATGACACTCACCGTAGTCACTTAGAAGTGCTGCGAAGCAAAATGAGTGAGTGGGCTTCACTGAGGAGTTACAACGATGCCAAGCTTCGACATTGCCGACTCGTGTCGTGATGCGGCGAAATAAACGAAAATTTGCGCTCGCCAAGAAGTTCAATGCATACGTAAAGAATTGCTACAACATTATCAATATTGAGCGCTGAGCACTCACTACGTTTTGATAAGGAGATGTCAAGTTATTCTTGGATGACGGTGGGAGTCTCGTGAGCCATTCGGGCGACGTTCCGACGTGCTCGGCTGCCCTGAAGAGTAAATTGAGGACTCGGAGGCCAGGCCTCCTGCTCCAGGGACCAGGATTGTTCAAAGGCGACCGTACCTAGATCACGTTCGAAATAATGTCACGACATATCCGATCGTGATCACGATCGGACAGCCTCTGTGTGTGAGTCCTTGATTTACCCCGCCAAGTCATAATCCAGTCTGATTAGAATAGAAACATCCTGCTGGCAAGTACTCCGAAGTCCGAGGTACATTGTTAAACATCACTCCCTCCATTCTTCAAAGCGTCAGCTGTAGTCCCAAACAAACAGATTTCCTTCCACAAAATACATCCGTACACGCCTCATTCGGACTTTCTGTATAATAGGACACTAGTAGGACAATCAGGACGATCAGGACAATCGACGATATTCAAACTAACAGTCGCCGATGGGCGCCCGATCTACACTGCTAGACCTGCATGGTTCAGCAAGAGTCCAGATTACCACCGATCATTACCACCGGTGCCCATACCCATGCCCGCACCCGCGGTCGTAGTAGAGGCTGCAGACACGGACGCAAACGCAGGCACTTGATCCTCGTCCATGATCCCAAGCACGTCGTCGAACGTCTCCGCCTCATCTACCGCCAACTTGTCCTCCTCGCTCCACGCGCGGAACAAGTCCTCCCCATCCCCAACTCCTTTCCTGTCGCCATCGCCATCGCCATCGCCATCGCCTTGGCCTCCTGGTACACCTTCCCCACCAAAGTCCTCGTCCTGCTCATCAAACTCGAGCGGCACCCGATCCTCCCCTTCCCCACTTCCACCTCGCCCGCGGTCATGATCACGTCCACCACTACCCCTCACCCGACCCATCTCCCTCCGAATCATTCCCCCGACGCCCTCCATCATCCTGATCGGAATCCCCCCACCCATGCCCTTGCTCATCCCAGACAACGCCGCACGCGTCCCCGTACTGCTCCACGTCAACTGCTGTTGCGCAGCCCCGTTCGGCAACATCGGAATGGGCACGCGGCGCAAGCCACCCTCTCCAGTCATACCCACGACATCGTGCGCCATCTCCATCTCGGCGCTCATCGCGCTCGCCAAGGGTTCGTCAAACGACGACGCTGTCGCGCCCATATGATGATGATGGTGCCCGAGAGAGTGCGAGTGAGATCGAGAATGCGACTGGGAGTGGGAGTGGGAGTACGAATGAGACTGCGATCGCACGATGGCATGAGGGAGGTGGTCGGTTGGGAAACCCAAGGATTCGACAAAGTGCGCCCCGCCCGACCCAGCAAACGCGCTCGCCTCGACCTCCTTGCGCACGTCAATCTTGGCACCTGAGATCGCTAGGCGGTGTTGCCGAATGAGCGCATGATAATCCTCGCCTAGGGTATGGAACAAGAACTGGTGCGAGAGATAGATCGAACGGGAAACGAGACGCGGCGAACGTGCAAACGTCGACAACTCTGCGTATGCTAGGAAACTGTGGTAGTCGTGGATTAATCTAGGTGAACAAGCCAAAGAAGAGAGAGAAGATACGAACTTGGATACCACAGGCCTCGACTGATCCCTAACTTCTTGCACCACGCGCTTCACCTCCCTCCAATCATACCGCCGCTTCAACTGCCATGTCGCCACCGTACTCTCTCTGGCCACCAACTCCATTGACGTCTCGAGCATCTGCTGCGTCAACCCCGACCGCCTCCTGGACGCATCCGCAGCCCCCGTGATCGGCACGCGCGTTTGCATATTCGGCGGCGACGCGCTCAACCGTCCCGCAGCACCGGCGCCAGGCAATGAGATGCTCGTCGCGAGCGACGCGATCGGCGCAGAAAACGGGATCCCGGAGGACTCGCGTGGCCTCTGCTCCAGCGAAATGCGGCGCAGCGACAACACACCACCGGACGCGTCGAACATGAGCACGTCCTTGAAGTGCTGCTGGTACTGGTTCTGATTCTGGCGGGAGTGTGGGGACGACGAGGGCAGGTCGGACCGCCCAGCCGACGATGACACGCTGGGCGAAGAGGACACGATCTGGGGTGGCAAGAGACTCGTCGGGAGCGACATTTCGCTGCCCCAGACGAACGTGAACGCGAGATCGGAGCGGAATCCGTCTGCGCCCGTTGCACGCGTCGAGCGCAGTCGAGCGATGGGATTCAACTCGACAGAAAGCGGCTGCTATCCAGACGGAGGCAAGAAACATTAGTATCAGCTCGGAAGAGGGGAAAAGATAGGCCAAAATGCTCACAGGCTTGTCGACATTCCATATCTTGGCGTCCATGTGGCTTTTGAGATCGGGCTTTCCTCCATATGGGTTGATAGCAAAGATGTGCACAGTTCCCTTGCTGGTCCCGACGGCAACCCATCTCGCGTCAGGAGACACCACCATGTCTCGAATGACGGCGGAAGTGCGGCCACGACGAAGGCTGTACACGTGCCACGGCGCGTCTTCCTCTGGACTCTGTGGAGCAGGTGTCCAATTGGGGACGGAGACCGGCCCAAGTCCTCCAGTTCCAGTTCCAGCGCCAGCGCCCTTTCCCATTCCTTCCTTCCCATTCCCATCACCACCACCACCCAAGTTATACCCACTACCTTCACCCCCGCCGCTCACCCCTCTCAACACGTTCGAGCGTCGCCGGAGTTGAAAGACACCCACGGCCTGTCCGTCCCTGGGGCCAACGAGAAGCATGTTCCCGTCATGCGTGAATGCAAGGTGGCTGATCGGCTGATTCTTGGAGGCGACGAACTCGGTGACGACCTGGGGATGCGACGAAGTTCGACCGTTCAGGAGGAGCGGGCCCAGATCAATGACTCTGACGTAAGAACCAGCGCCAGAACCGGGCGCGGACGTGGACGCGTTCTGTGCCGGCCACGCATCACGACCATCGTCGGCGTCACTCGAAGGCGTCATTTCCCCAGTCGTCGTCGCACCTCGGCGATGACCCTCGTGATCCCCACCGCTCGCCGCCGGCGCGCTTCGCGAAAAGAAGAGGTTGCTGACACCGCTTATCAGGGACGTTGGTAGGGGTTGTCGGTCCCCCTGTGTGGACAGAAGATGCCTCGGCGGATCGTCGGCGCGCAGGAGCGGCGATGTGGCAGGGGTGGTCCCCCCGGTCGCATGCGGCGCGCCAGGGGGAGAAGAACGCGACCTCGCGTACTCGGCCGCGGCGTTATAGGCCATCCCGCTGAGCGATTTCATGCCGCTCAGGACGGAGCCTCCGACTTTGATGGCGGCGTTTCCGAGGTCTGCCTGGGAGATACCAAAGGAGGTTGAGGAAGCGCGTACATGTGTGCGCGGTTGCAGTGCGGTGGTGCCGTGCGGTGAATCTGGACGGGGTGGTTGTGCCGCGAACGCGAGAAGACGGTGGGATAGGGAATAGACGGGAGCGGGGTCGTGCGAGAACGAGACGTCGCCCGAATCATGTGTGTCTATGGCTGATAGTGATACAATATTGTTGGTATTTGGTTTATGACTTGATGTACGACTGTAAGCAAATATGGAAGGCGAAGAAATAGTATGTAGTATCGTTAAGGATGCCGAGGAAAGAACGTGAAGGGTTGGCGGGTTTGTTGTACTCTGGAATCGTCGATGGATGAGTGATTCGCCGATAAGAATGAATGCTGTTTTGGGGGGACTCACAATCACAGTAAAATGGTTACTTGAAGCAAAAGATGATACATCGGGGAACGGCAACTGCTTCACCACTTCGTGCGAGCGCAGAGAATAGATAAGCATCGTAGATTGACCTCGTGTCTTGGAACTATAGAGGTGATCCGAGTGAACAAATGGATGCGCAATTATCAAACCAACTCACACTACGCCGATCAGGGGCCGCAGACTCGTGAGTTGGCCATCGTCTGCTAGGGGTGACGGGAGAACACCAGCAAAGTTGACATACCCCCATAAAGGACCAGAAAGATTCAAGACCTCCGATACGGAGGCTAAATTTGTACAATCCCACATCTGGAACCCGGAAGAATAGCCGAGAAAGAGAATACGTCTGTAAAGCCGAGGGGTAAAGTACGCACGTTCGAGATCAGTGATGATGTCATAAAATGAAAAGAAGATCCTTACCGAGGTTTCGAATGCGGTTGAGGTAAACTGTCCCAACGAGACCACAGAACGTTATCTTCCTCGGCAACAGTTGGATACGCCGTCAAAAGATGATTTCCGTGAACGACGTCCCCGTCTTCTGAACCAAAAACGGCAGTATTGACTTCTGGTGCATCGATCAGGGAGCCTCTCGCACCCGAGACGGGCTGACTCGGCGATTGGCGCGCCCTGCGCTTAATCGACAGAGGGCCATTCAAGGTCTCTTGTTCCGGAGAATGAGAGGGTGAACGTCCCACGCTAGTACCCAGACCTTCCGATTGTCGATCAGAGTCCTGGCCTCTAACTCCGCACGTTCGTCGTCAAGTATGTAAGGAGGCTATCGGCGCAAAAGACAAACTCG
>JBBPQC010000250.1:0-26728 GCA_038092295.1 Leccinum arenicola
AAGGTCAGGAACTCGATCGCTGGTGAATACGGTGGTGTCCCGCAAACTGCTGCTTACTACCGCGACCGCGGGATCAAGTGGGTTGTCATTGGCGACCACAACTATGGTCAAGGATCCTGCCGTGAACACGCTGCTCTCGAGCCCCGCTACCTTGGTGGTCTTGCGATCATCGTCCGCTAGCTCAAATCTGACTGGGCTCTCCGGATCAGTGGTCTAGATTTGCACAAAGTTCGATTATCTTTGCCGCAATGGAGGGTAAGTTCTTTTTGGGTTCCTTTGCTTCCATTATGTGGCTGAAGAAATGCGGTTTGATGCCTACTCCCCTATTATCTGAGGAGCTCACCATCAGTTGTTATCCGGTGCATTATCATCGCAGTGATCAAGACCCAGCGGGGTCGCGGGAATTTAACTGGTAAGTTCAATGACTATTGTATACCTGATGTGGCCAAGCTTAGTCCGTACATGTATTATTTGTTTCCCCGATTAGTATGGTTGCCCTCATGTGCCGGTGCATCGAGTTCGTTGCCGACTGCTTACCCGCCAGGAATGAGAAGATAGATGGGGGCGTCGCGATGAACTTCGCGACGGCTACCGCAGGCTCAAGGATGCTCTCCCCGTCTCCAACCAGGAGCCCAGCAAGGTTTCCCTTCTCAACTGCGCCACGACTCACGTCAAGTACCTCGAGATGACCGCGTCACAATTCCAGACGAGGTTGCAACAGGCAATGAATCAGGCTCAGCGACCTCGCATCGTTAACAAGGCATTGATGCTTGGTACCGCCCGAGCAATGCCATGCTGCTGCTGCAGTCGTGGCAGTTTCGCAACAATCGCAGCTTTTGATTGTTGACCTCGTGTCGCTCCCTCAAAAATGCCCCGCACTGTCGGTTACTACATGGATTTTTATTGCAAAGATGACTCGCACGACTGGAATACCTGCCTGGATTCGCAGGTCGCATCATCACATCGAACACTTCAGCATCACACTTTTTTTCAATCCTATATCTCATCTCTGCGGGTCCCTCAATTCGGCTGGCCACTTCACTCCTGGTTCGCAGACAATCCGACCGCGCCATCCGCTCTCGGTATGCGATTCCGCTTGACAGTTGGCCTGTGGCTTAGCTGTCTACCGGCGGCGTTGTAGGTTTTGATGAAGATTGAACTCTGTACTAGTAGTCTCGGTTGACGGAAGGCGCGACAAGACACTGACGCAAGACCGCGGGAATGCTTGAGGCGAATGGTCCTGCTGCCTATGCGAGTGGTGTGCTCGTCTCGTGATCCCCCGCGTACTCGGATCTCGCTTCTTGCATAGCGCGGTTTGATGCCCGGTCTCAAGAGTCCTTATTCCCGATCTTTATGTTCCGATGCCAGAATTCTCTGCTGCCTCCGAGTCAGGCGGCGAGTTCTGCCTGTTCACCATGCCAGCAACGAATCCAACTTGATATGATCATTGTCTATCACAATGTCGCAGGATTCACCGTATGTAGTCAAGACAATTCAATCAGCGAGCGTGCACGCGCACTTTGGCCCCCGCGGTCTGCCAGTCAAGTCGCTACACCGAACCCCAGCGTACTAACCGTCTACTACTGCACCAATAATAATCAGCACCTCGTCACGGCCTTCCCTAGTGATCCATGGCCACTACAAGTACTACCATGCACTCTGGAACTGGTAGACCGCCGTCGACTCGGAGCACGAGCATCCTCCCCAGTGGCTGTGGTGCTGTCAGCCTGTTGGTGGTTGAACTGTGAATCCGTGTGACTGAATGTGTACCTGTGTGCCTGTCGGCTGTCGTGCTGTTTACCCTGTCATGCTGTCACGTTGCTGTAATTGATTGTAACCAATGTGGTAACTGGCCCAAAAAGGGTGATTTACTGATGTGACCTCGGCGAATCTCACGCTGGTGCAAAGTACAGTACTGGCACTTCAGACCGTCATGCTGTCGATCGACGGGGCGTTCTGGTCGAGCAAGGTGCATTAGTGGGTTCAGTGGGTGTTTGGCCGATCGAGTTTCGAGGACGAACTGGAGCGGTCGATGAGAGGTTTGCAAAGAGCACGTTAGGAATAGTAGATGTTGGGCCGGGTGTCTTTGACGGGTAGTCGTTAGAATACTACCGTGGACTTGCAATATGAATATTGCTGGTGCCCTCCAAGGCATTCACTGCTTTACTTCGTATTTCGAGCTAATCTATTCAATTCGCTTCGTAGAGAGACCAAGAAGATCGCTCAAGAGTCAAAACAGTGTCGCCTGCATCGAGCTCATCATTCACCGCTTCCTGCGCAGTCGCTCCTCCTCGGCGCCGTCCTGGCTTTGAAGTCCCTGTTCGTGGGAAAGTTACCGTACCTTCTCTCTCTCTCGACGCCATTTACCAAGTGAGTGTGACCCTTCCCCCAGCGAGTGACCTTTCAAGTATAACCCGGCCCAAGTCATCAACCTTCGGATCCAGATATCCTTCAGCACCGCCTCGACACCTCCGTCGAGGATGAGCTCGCCAACACAATTCTTCGCCAGCAGCAACCCCCTCTACCATGTCACCTCCATCAACAGTAGATCTAACAAGAGATGTCCCGTTTCGCAGGCCTGGTTCTCGTCAGCGCACTCGTTGTCCCACGGTTGGTCGGTGCAGCGTCGACAACGCGAGATAGAGCGGGTTGCTGCACTGGGAAGCAGTGCGCAAGAGGGCGCATCGGGAGGAACCTGAAAATATGCGTGCACACTCTGCCAAGGTGGATCCTCCTGCGGTTCCCCGTGCTGAGGGGGGACTGGCGGGTCGCGTACTGCCGGTGGTACTTCCGCCCCCACGACCGCTTGGACTACGGCGAGCACAGCGACAACGACAATTACGACGACGGTCGGCGTCGCACCTCCACGTTCACAGAGTCTGTCGGCGTCGCCTGCCAGTGTGACTCCGACGCGTGGGGCCCGGGTTCGCCGAGGATCGGAGGCGGCGCGTAGCGTAGCAGACGCCCCGGTCACTCGTTCAATGTATTCTCCTCTTCCTCAACCTAGAATCGTTGACAGGCGAGCATCTCCTCTCGTTCTTGTCCATCCCACCGCCTTTCATGATGATTTTCATTGCTGTGCACCAGACCGAGTGCTTCCCGCTCCTTGAGGAACATTCACCCTGGCCCTGTATCATACGCTCGAGGGTCCTGACTACTATTTTTCTTTCTTCACTGGCAAGTTCATCATGTCTCGGCTGATTGACTGATCTCTTGTTCTGTACGCACAGGCGGTGAGTATATGCATTCGAGTCTCTTCCCATTATCAATACGTCGATGTATGTATAAATGCCTAAATCTCAATTGAATCATTCAGTTCGTTCGTCTTTGACCCGCTCGTCACGCCGCTTTGATCTTCAGGCGCACCTGCTTGGCCTGCGTGAGCTGGAACTTGATCCCAGCGCCATGTAGAAAAACGGACTGCGAATCTAGCAGGACGGTTACGCAGGGCCGAATTTGTTAAGACTGACTGCACGGTCGCTGTTCTCGACGCCCCGTCCAGGCCAGCGCAGGATCCACCTAGAATCGCAGCTGTCGTTCGCCCGCGAGAAGTCAGACCACGACCTACCCGTAGGCACATCTTGTCATGGCAGAAGACCTCACCTGATCAAACACACCGTCCCCGGCTGCAAACCATCGACCATGATGTGCAAGAATGCTCACTCGGAATTAGGACGTTCATACATAATACAGAGGCTGTCAGCTCGTACAGGGAATCGTTCCTGAGACGAATGGCCTCGTCGTCCCAATAATCCAAAGAATCCCCCAAGTTCACCGCTGTACGCGGATTCGAATCATAGAATGGCTGCCCCGACTGACCTCTGGGAATCATCCAGCAGGCTTATACATAGATTTCATGAGTCTCCAATACACGATTGACGTTAGGTTTAGGTTACACTCCGTCCCCGCTACGATCCATTTGCCGTCTGGTGACACGACAAGATCCCACACGGAGCTCCAGACATCCATTGGCAACCCTACCTCCATACCATCTTCCGCTCGCCATCGTCGAATCTTGCCCTCGCTGCTGCCACTCACGACCTCCTTCTTGCCCGCAAGGAACGCAACCGAATACACATTATCAGAAAGATTGATATGGATCGGGAGTCTCTCGGCCAGTTTGTGGTGCAGATCTGGAAGCGCTAGCCCGTGGATGACGTCCGGAGGGTCGATCCCTTTGCCCATTGGACTCTTATTCATCTTGCGTCCGTGAGTGTCGCGGATCATAGCGTGGCAGAGCATCTCGCCAAACGGAACCTTGCCTGTGAGATATATGCCCAGCAACACCATGCGGGCGACCCAGAGGAATAGAATGTACTTCTCCTTTGGCATAGCCGGGGATGTTGAGCATTGTCCTAGCGTCTAACTGGTTTTGATCCACCTAGAGGACGTTGAACAAGAAGGCAGATGCAGATGTTCGGAATCGCACCTCCAAGTTCGACAGTGTGGTATTCAGCCTCACACAGTCAATTGACCAAGCGATTATCATGGTACAGAACGCCCCTTCGTGCAGCCGACAAAAGCTTTCGGTGACAGCTTTTGATAGCGACTGAACGGCGTATAAGCAAAAAAGAGGGATAACAAAACATCGCCGCATGCTTACCGGGTTCATGGTGAACGCGACGCAATCCCAATCAGAACTGGCTCCTAGACGTCGAAGCTGATTCGTAATGCGTGACTGGTAGCTGGGAGATGTCCATCTCCGTCTCCGAAGAAGTAAAAAAAAACGCACTCGTTTTTCCAATCCATGACCTTGTCCAACATGCGTCCCTGCCGAGGTCGTGACGCGTCTTGCCTTCGGCGCCTGCTTGAACAGTCGACGTTCACGAACGACTGCATCGATATACCCGCATGATTGAAACCTAGCGTCGTTTTCCCAACATGCGATTCCTTCAGCGTGTGTGAGTACGACACAGGCGTAAAGGGAAGTAGAAACTCACCAACGTATGAAGTAACTCGTCCTGGGATGGCGATGGTGAGCGCGTGACCGATGTGCAAACTTCCGGTGACGTTGTGCGGGAGGAGCGGTATGACAAAGGTTCCTGCGGACTTGGTCGAGCCATCCGGGGCGGTCTGGGACTTGAAGAAACCCTCGGACTCCCACCAATCGTACCACGCAGCCTCGACGGCCTGTGGGTTGTATCCCGCCGCCATTGGCAGGGACATGTCTGGGGTGCGTGAGCGCGCGAGCGGAGAGGTGGGAGAGCGACAGACCTTTCTTGTCTCCCTCGGGCGAAGTGTTCACGAAGGCGGGCTCTTGGCCTTTGTCTCGCCCGGGGTGGACGCGGTGGTCTGGTTAAGCTTCTCCGCGAGTTTTTCCTCTTTCTTGGCTGGATAACGAACGTCAGTTGAAGAATGGCACACGACGATACGACTCACCGTCGTTTCTTGACTTAGAGAAGTTATTGATCGGGGTGTGTGTGGCTGTGTAATACTCGATCACACTTCCACTTCTGTCTCACGCACCAGCGCAAGGTGCCAAGGTCGAGTGGGCCGTCCAACGTCGCCAAGTACGCGCCATCAACCTATCGGCGTCGTCACCTCCATCGGTGGTAGATCCGAGTCTCGTAGTCCCTGTCCTGTAAGTCCCCATCTCTCCATTAACACTCCTCAGCTTTTGAGAGATTTCCTCCGCCTCTCCCCAGCCCCGATCAAGATACTCAACGGACTCGTTCGATCCCCTCACTGTGTACCAACGACTCTCCATATGCTGGCTACCTGTCCCTCCTCTCCCGCCTCCTTGACCTCGAGTCAAGCCCCTCGACGACTTTGGCCCCGAACAAGTCGAAGCCTACGTCATGGGATGCACACGTCGCGGCCAACTCCGCATCCGTGTAGCCCATGCCACAGAGCCCATCTCCTTTATCGATGAGCGCTGAGCCCTTTTCCCGCTCTGGCAAGTCCGCCGTCTCCGGTCCGAGCAGCCCCTCGCCCTATGACAACACTACTGTGCAGCTGTCCTCGGCCAAGCTCCTGCGCACCCGCTTGAGCACCCTTGCAACGGCGCTTCACGACGCTGTGCGCGTGGTCAACCGCGAGCCAATTCTGGCCCCCGATGAAGAAGCTGCGCGCCAGTCCGCCGAACTTGTTAACGCAGCCAGAGCCGAACGGCGCGCCCTCTCTCTGCGCAAAACACTCGTCGCACGCTGCAGGGAGCTCCTCTCGGAGCTGAGCGTACGCAAAGAGAAAGAGGCGTCCTGCCGCGCGCCAAGAAGTCGATTGACCACGCGAGACAGGAGATCGAATCGATCAGGTTGATAGAGACCAAGAGGCTCACTCAGGACTTGATGAAGTGCGGCGGGTTCAAGGTGTCCATCGCGGTGTGTCCTGGTCCTTTGTCGTTCCCCCTATCATTGACATCTTATCTAGGATATGGACTTGAGCAAGGAATGATCAAAGTCGAACAGCTGGAAAAGGAGAAAAATGACATGGGCGTGCTTTGCGAATCGACCACATCGAGCGGGCGTACCGCAAAGAAGAGCGCCCGCTGCTCGCCCAAGGCTATGCCGGCCGCGAGACCTTTGACACACTGCAAAAAGCGCAAGTAGAGAACAGCCTGCAGGCGCGCCACCAGGCTGTGGCGACCAAGAAGCGGTTGAGCCGAATGTAAGGCGACTGTAGAGCACACCAGGGGACGTTGTTAGCTGCGTGCAAGGAGGAATATGAAAGACAACGTACGGTGGCGGAGAAGAAGATGGAGGAAGAGAAGGAGGGGAGGAGGGCTGCGCATGCGGAGAAGTGAATATTTCTTGGGTGATGTTGGTGTATGTAGTGGGACTGACCCTGGATTACAGAACAACATGCGGCAGAAAAGGCCGAGGCGGCGAAAAAACGGCAAGAGGGTGGCGGAGCAGCGTCGACAACGCCAGATCGAGCGAGCTGTTGCACTTGAAGAAGTGTGCAAGAAGGCACAGCGGAAGCAAGAGGGCGGTCCGAGGAACATTCAAAGATGCGTGCACACTCTGCCAAGATGGTTCCTGCGGTTCCGTGTGCCCGAGGGGGGGTGGCGGTCACGTGCTGCCACTGGTGCTTTCGCCCCCGCGCCGACCGCTTCTACCGCGAGCACGACGACTGGCGGCCTAGCACATTCGCGTTCGCACAGTCCGGCACCGTCGCTTATCAGTGCAACTACGATACTTGCGGGGTCCACTGAGGATCAGAGGCGGCGCGTGGCGTCAACGTATGGCTGAGAAGGAGTATGGAGTGGACGCCCGGTCACCCATTTCCGAAGCAGGAGAGACGCAGACGGGGGTCTTGACAGTTACAGAGAAAAATGTGTGGAGACCACAGTGGTTCCAGAATTACGAGGTCGAGGTGATTTTTGGTAGGGGTCGAGGATTTCTCTTCTTTTCATCGCACTGTACTTCTTGTTCTTTGCCTTTTCCTTTTCATTATGCCTCTGTACTTAGCCCCCATGAGTCATGACCCATCTTCATCTTTCCTGAAACATACCATGGTCCATCAAGGCTGTAGCTATGATAGGTACTATAAATGTTGTTAAAATTTTGACAATGTTGTGCAAGCACTTTCATTGCTGACTTCTAATATACTCCCTGACTCCAACATAGTCTATTAGTGTTAGTAAGTGATGGTGACTTTGCATTCAGAACAGGGAGGTACAGGATCAGGAATGTGGAAAATACCATTGCCAGTAGTTGCTGCTATTCATACACTACTACATGTACTATTGTACACTTTGAAGAGGAGTGCCAAGCAACAAACATTTCAAACTCAAAAGACACTGACATAAGCAAGAGGTGTGCATTGCACAGTCTCAGACTCTCAGCACACAGACTTGCAAATTTTTTGAAGGGAGGGGGCAGGCATTAGCCCCTAATGATAGGGTTTTGAAATTTGCAAGCTTCTGTAATTTTTTTTTGCCCACAACAATTTTTGACAGGTGCCTGAAATTTGCAACCAATAGAACCCTCCTCTTAAAAAAGTCCAGGAATATTCCTGCTGCAGTCCATGCTTGAGATTGGAATGTGGACTACCACAAGTTATGAAGCCAACAATGTTTTTGCCCCACATTTCCTCCCAAAAATTTCATTTGTGAACTAACATGCATGAATACAACATGACTGAGTACATTTCTATAGATTCTTGGCTGTTTCAACTATTTTCTTTGCTATTTTCATCTACTTTTCTTCTTCAAACAACTTGATATTCTGAGACACTGACTCCTTCCATGGCATAACAGGAGTTCATTTGATTGCTGAGAATACAAAGTTATTGAATGAAAAATGAAAGATATGCTTAACACACTCATCTGATTCTGAAGAATGACATTCAGAATCATCTCCACCTTCTCTTCTTTGGATGCCTTGCCATACTGATCAAAAATTCCCTTCATAGCTAATTTCACCTTCTTGGGTATGTCTGATGCCTTGTACTTTTGAGCAGCAGATAGAAGTGGTTGAGAATCCTTTTGTTGGAAGAGATGGAAAGAATGCTCCAGGATAAGCAGTATATCTACAAAGCAACAAGATAATTCATTTTATTTTATCTCTGTTAAAAGAAATTTAGACAAAAACAAAAATACCAATAGTTGTTAGAAAGATTTTCTTCCATGTACCTATATTTATCTATAATTTTCAATTGAATTGTAATACAAAATGAAATCGATGAGGAATTCACAATACTGTTAGGCTTCAGAATAGAAGATTCACTGGTATCCAAGATGTTGGACTCAAAGATAAAATATTATAATCACAAATACATGTAATAAATTCACATACTATTTGATTGTGAATGATCTGACAATAACAAATTGAATTCAAATCAAACCAGGACATCATAAAACAAATTCACCGTCTGTAAAATAAAAAGAATAGATGGGTTCAATATTGAATTTGCATGATCAACAGTTTGTACAACCAATACTTACAGTCTGAAATAGACATAGGATAATGTTAATGCTAAGATATTATTAATAGTAATGAAGAGCTTACATCCTTCCATGTGTGAAATGATGTTTTCAATACAATACAAGATGAGTATGCAGGGAAAAATATCTTGCAACAACTTACAGCTTGAGGGGCTGTTGTGAATTAGGTGCATTTTTCTTCTTGATACACAACCCGTCATTACCAGCCATGGTACTATGTGGTAGTAGACAAGATGTTACCCCAATTCTCAGATCTCAGACTCCTATGTACGCAACTCCAGATGCGGTCAGGCAAAATTTCCTTTTTTGGACAATGAAAAAAAAATGACATGATTGCCATTAGTTTTGCACACAGCTGTAAATCTTTGGTACTCATTATTGAACTGCATATCTAACACACAATGCTATATTTGTTTCTTGTGCAGTAACAAATGGCATTTGCAAAGCCTCCTCATTCAAAGCTCCAGCTGTCTTTTCCAGTAACATGCTACATCCCTCATTTGAGTTGTGCATCCCTTGTAACAATGCAAATTCCATGAGCCAGTTAATGATTTTATTGGATAAGAGAATAATACCTCCAATCCGAGCACTATGTTTTGGTGCATAGTTCAGTTGACAGAGACGACTCCATACATTAGCATTGTCGAAAACTCCATCCATGAGTCCATGTGCCTTTGCTACCTTCTCCTCTATTGGCAGCTTTCGAGCATCACCAGATAGTTCACTCATGGCGACAGCCAGCAATGCATCAAACTTGGTGAACAATACAATAACAGGCACTGGCAAAGCTGTGAGCTCGCAAACATCCTGTCGAAAATGAACCTGCCATTTTTCGTATCACACTCATTGAAAAACATTTCCTCAGAGCGTTGGATCGCCCGATTCAATTTATCCATTGGAATGCAGTACCTATACAGAGTAGTAGTATCAATGACCACTTCCCGCAACTGATCAAGCTGGTACCAGATGGCATGAATGCGTTTCTTGAGCAATGTTGTGTTTGCACGATCAGCAATGAACTTCTTCAGCTGTTGGAATTCATGTACGGAACCGGCCTCGAAGCCCCGCGAGTCATGGAAGACGAAGTTGTCATTGCTCCAGAAAATCAACTCGTTCTCGATGTTGTGTTCCCCGCGCTAGTGTGCATTGGTAAAGATGCGCGTCGAGTCCGAGTCCCAGTATGTTACAGTTACTAGTGATACTCACCCCCGTGGATCCCTCGACCTGGATCAGATCAATCTAGTCGCACGGTTCGGTCGGCCAGTCATCCATACATATTAAGAAACACGCACCTTGTTTCCCTCTCCATCATAGACCTCCGGGTTTTCGGTTGTGTTACAGATCGCGCGGAGAATAGTCGTCTTGCCAGCGTTCGCCCGCCCAACGATAAGGATCCTGAAGCGGCGGAATTTCTCTCGGATGTTTTCAAAACCGTCAGCCTGGATTGTCTCTGAGTTCGAGTTCGAGTTCGAGTCTGACTTTACCAGTGAGTCCAAGTATAATGAGAATGAGTTCGGGTCCATAGTATCTGGATTCTGAGGGTATGTATTGTCGAATAAGTTGTGGAACGTGAGGGTGAGGGAGGAAGAAACAAGAGCCACACGTCGATCGAACTCATCTACTTCCGACGTCCGCTTCCGGCAGGTCCGGTGGCAATGGTCGGGAGCATTCGGCCACATTCGTCTGAAAAATCAACCTCTCGGGACGGCATGGGCATCGAACGTTGAACGAGCAAGGGGGCGGGATGGGTGTGTGGTTTCGAGCCTGCCGAAAGTCCTCGTCAGGGGGCTACAGCTACCCCGACCGCCGTGTCAAGGTAACTTCTAGGTCGGACTCGTTATGGATGAAGTTATGGCTGTGCAATACTCGTGGGAAAGACTGGTCGTCTAGTTGAGCCATCCCGTATTACACCCCCGGGCCCGTCTTCCCCCTCACACCGAGTTGAAACTATGGTCAGCTCATTTGTACCGTGGTACTCCTAGGCCGTCTTCCATCCGTCCACGTTGCAATTTGTGGCGATCATCGCGCTCGTCGTAGCTGGATGGATGGACCGGGTACCCAAAAGCACACCGCCGATATGACTGACACCGCTCCTTCCAGGCCACCGTAGAACTTGCAGAAACTTACGCCACCCTTGTCCTTGCCGACGACGGCATCGAGAAATCACGGTACGTACTCCCCAATGTGCGATTCGCACAAACGGTTGCTAAATCGTTATCGTAGTCCGATAAAATCATCACATTGACGAACGCAGGGAACGTCGATGTCGAGATGGGCAACACTCCTCACCAAGGCCTTGTAAGGCAAGAACGTCAAGGAACTACTACTGAACGTCGGCGCAGGCGGAGGTGCATCCGCAGTGGGTGCTGTCTGCTGTATTTGGTGACGGTGCGCGCGCAGCGGCCACAGAAGAAGCAAAGGAGGAAGAACAGAAGGAGGAAATCAGACGACGACATGGTGTGTACTCAGCATTCCCCATTCCACGACTAACCGAGCATTGTTTGCGAACAGGGCTCAAAGTTGGGCTGTTCGATTTCCCTTGCTCGTTTCTATCTTATTTCCCACTGTATCTATCGTGCATCAATCAAAATATATGGACCGGTTGGTCCCTGCGCTGAGGAATGACCAGAGTAATATCAGAGACGTGCATGATCGATTGCCCAGCAAAGTATACAACATCTAAATCACGTCAACTATTCACATCACTTACGCACTTGATGTTTTCCTTCCAAAGTGTGACCTTTCCGTCCCCACAGCTCACCGCAAGGATGTTTCCCGCGAGACTCCACGACACACGCCACACGACGTCGGGGAACTTGCCCGGCGCTGTCGGCGCGTTCTGAGAATAGTAAGCGACGGGTCGAGGGGCGCTTTCACCCATGGTGCTGCGGGCGTGTCTTTTGTCCAGACGAGATCGGAATTGTCCTGCGGAGGATCAAAATTGCGCCCAATGGTCCTGCATATTCAGCGCAGCACGTACCTGCGATGCCGTAGCTGTATAACTCCTCGGCAAACCGATATTCGGCGCCCATGCAACATCGCGAACCCAGTCTCCGTGCCCTTCGAGTGTCTCCTCCTCGACCCATGTCTGAGTATCGTCTCGGAAGGACCATAGCTTGACGAGGTTGTCGCAGCCGGCGCTGGCGAAACGTTTGAAAGGGGCCGGAGGGGCTGGGGCTCTGAGCTGATGCGGGTGGGTGAGCGAGCCAGGATGTGGTGGCAGGTGCCCAGGAGACAGCATTGCACTCGATGGCGTGGCCATTGAAGATATCGGCGACCAACTGCCCGTCATCTGAAAAGAGAGTGAAAAAGAATACGCGAATTGAACTGAACCTTTGAACGTCAACACGGATAATTTTCCATTAGAAGAAGCGCATGCAAGGATAACGCCTAACTCGTGAGGGGCCCAAGAGATAGAGTTGACTGTAAAGAGTCAGATCAAGCGCGTGTGCAATGCAAAGGGGGCAGAGCAAAGCACCTGACGCGTAGTGCAACGAGTGCTCTTTGATTTTGGTCCAGGATCCCGCAGAAGGACCTTGGGTCTGTTCTCTCCAGATGAGAACTCGACCGTCATACGAACACGATGCGAGTATGTTGCCGAACTTTGGGCGAGCCCACGCGACTTGCCAGACGGGGCCGGTGTGCCTTGGAGAGTCAGTCTCGGAAAAAAGGAAATCGTTGGAGACACGCACCCCTTGAGGGTCTGACCGCCCGGCTGTAATGGCTATCCGTTGAAGAGCTTGAAGACCTTGACGGTGCGGTCGGAGGAACACGTGGCCAGTCGTTTGCCGTGGTAGTCGAGCTGCGCGTCGTGCCGGAAAGAGAATGGGCGACGTGAAAGAAGAACTAGTAGGTATTTGTACATACGATCATGTCCTCGTGGGCGGTCTCGATCGGAACTGCATCGGTGGTCGTTGCGGTGACCCATCATCGTGGTGTTTTTATAATATAGAAAAGTGACGCGGCGGAGTCAAAGGGGTGAGATAAAGGGAGTAGTGTCGGGGGATACCCTGACGGTGTACCGCAGGATGCTGAAGACGTTGAGCTGAGTTTCGTCAAGACTCGGGTAGACAAAGATACCTGACAAGAGGACGAGGATGGGAATGAGACGTGCAAAGATAATGAACTCGGGACTGCGCGGGTTTGAGGAGGCACGTTTTGCGAGTGTGAGTGTGTGCAAGATGGTTGTAGAGTATAGACAAGAAGAGAGAGAGAGGACGTAATAGAAGTTGAATCAATACGACACAGACGGATTGGTCTACCTCCATCGTCGACATGCTTCTGCCGTCGCACGAAACTTTCGTACCCTCTGGACAGTGAGCGCGCGTTCTATCATTCACCGGTCTCTTAAATCTTTTCTGATCCAAGCAGTGTGCCATGATATCACTAAACTACAAGCTCAACTTTCAATTTCAGCCCCCAATTACATGCTCGCGTGGCAGACAGGATGTATCATTTATTCACCTCCAACGGTGGTCTGTACATCAAAATCGGTGTGCAGTCCCCCCTACAACCTGCCAGCACGGCAGCTATCGATGCCAATTCCCCGTTTCTGCCGCGCCCTATACAGGACAAATTCGCCCGTCTCTTCGATGATGCTCCCCAGATCCAGAAGCCAGACATGACCTAACAAATCGAATGGGATCTCGGCGCATTCCGCATCGTGATGTCGTAGTTGAACAAGTCCACTACCTTTTCTTCGCTACAACTCTTCAAGAGACGGACGTCGCAGGCGGTCTCCGTGATGCACACGAACAGCACCTGATATCCACTGTCCAGGGAAGAAGGGAGAATTCTGCTTATTTCGTCCTTTGACTTTCGCGCGTCTTACAGGCCGGGTCCTCTCAAATGATGTTCAACATTCACCTCCTTGCAACGATCACCTGAGTACGGCCGGCCCTCCCGGTCGAGCCCGCGGGCGCCCACATCCTCAATGCGCCCTTGTTGGAGAGAAAATACGTACGCATATACCTTGGGGACTCGGAGTCCCGTGGAGCATCTGTTCTGAGAACACAAAACGCCGAAGGATCGCGAGAGGCGCTCGAGTACTGGGATGTCATTGATCGCTTAATTCAGTCGCGACCTATGGAAGCATGGGTTAGGGGTGACCAGAGTGTCGCAAACAAGATTCGCGCCTACCCGTTGACGAGGTAATACAAAAATGGAGAGTGGGAGGATCGAATAGAAGTATCCCTTTCTTCAAGGATTTCCCTAACTGTGCATCGTCATAGCTTGTAGCTGGCCGGCCACTATGGGAAAAGCTGTACTACCTCGTGCATTTGGGGCACGCACAGGAAGCCCTTGATGAGGCACTCCGGTGTCAGGCGGCGATCGACCACTGGGAACCTATCTTTGTGAGTCACTCCAAGTCTTGGATCGAGTCACCCAATAGGCGGTATGTTGGAAAAAAAATTGTGTTTAACACGCCCAACATCTCATTGTCGGTAAACAGGTGTCGACTCAAAACCACACCAAGGCTATCTGCAGAGCGTTTATAATGTACGCATGTTGCACTCTACTTCAGCAAATCCGTTCTCCAGATTTGCTGTGACTGACTCCACGGCCACTGTTCTTGACGCCCGTCCAGGCCAGCGCAGGATCCATCCAGAAAATCGCACGTCGATCGCACGCGAGAAGTCAGACCACGACCTGCGGCACATATGATCGTGAAAAAAGATGTCACCTGTTCAAAATCACCGTCCCCGGCTGCAACCCGTCGACCATGATGCGCAAGAATGTTCGCTCGGAATCAGGGCGTTCGTACATACATGTCAGCTCATGCGGGGAATCATTCATGAGACGAATGGCCTCGTGGTCCGAAAAAACCCAACAATTCCCCAAGTTCATCGATGTGCGCGGAATCATAGAACAACTGCCTCGACTGTATTATAATCATTTCCGATACACGATCGACTCTATTGCAGCTTGGTAAACACGTCCCTCGACTATCGCATCGCCGAAAGCTCCACCTCCAACGTCTTTCGCTATGCCAAAAAAAATAATCAGCCGTTGAATTTGTTCGGCAACTCGAAGCTCACCGTCTCCTCGTTCCCAAACTGAACTGCTTCAGGTACCATCGTCTGTTAATCTGGCTGCAACATCAACTTGTACAGCTTCTCGAGGTTCAGACCAGACGCGCCAAGTCGAGCTTCTTGTCGCATTTGGCCACCTCAGCGGCTAGGTCTACCAGGCCCTGGAAAACTCGAGTTTAGCATTCGACCCTCGGCGAGCAGAAAGACATGACACGGACCTGCACCTGGAGGAACACCACGACGGCTCGACGAAATGACTGCCGAGCCGCACCCGGCAAGTATTTGAAAAGATAGAGATGACGACGACCCACCGACGACATCCGCCTTTGTGCATCCCTTGGCTAGAGCGCTGATCATAGGCGCTTGCGACTCAACAACGCCTTCTCCTCGAGGGTCTGGACTTGGATATACACTAGACAAAAAGTCGTGAGCCCCCAACAATTACGCTGCGAGCATCGACGCACATTGTATGTTTGACTGCAAGTTATACTACGCCGCCAGCGAACGTCCCGTCCGTACGGTCGCGAAAACGAGATTATACCTTTCTTCCAGGTCTGCAAACTGGAATTCCGCGTCCTGTCGACGAATCCGGTGGTGAGATCGATGCCACGTTCAGCAGGTAAAACGAGACGCCTCACAAAAGTGGGGTTTCTAGATATCACGATGGCAGCCAGATCCATTGATCGCCTAGGCGGGCGTTGCCACATTTCCTCGGTGACGAACGGCATGAGTGGATGTAGGAGCCGAAGACCGTAATCGAGGCAGGTGTGCAGCGTCTGCTGTGCCGACGCGCGCACCTTGGGATCGGCAGAAGGGTCCGTCATGGGTTTCATTGCCTTCTGCAGTAGCAATAAACGACGAGTGCGCATCGCAAAGAGGATATACGTACAATTACGGTATACGTCCCACAGTTCGTACAGCCAAAAGTTATATACCGCGGTAGTGGCGGCCATGAATGTCCGAGCTTCGAGGTGTTTGTTGGTCTCGCCGGCAGCAAAGTTGAGCACTGCTCGACGAGAATGGGCTAGGTTCTAAGAATCGCAAACTTGGCGCGTTGAACACCTTGTTGCAAAACTTTCTATATCCTTCCACGCAAAGAATCTTGATGGGGCCAGCCTCGACGCCTGTGGGTTGTACCCCGCCGCCATCGGCAGGGACATGTCTGGAGTGCGTGAGCGCGCAAGCGGCGAGGTGGGAGAGCGACACACCTTTCTTGTCTCCCTTGGGCGACGTGTTCACGAAGGCAGGCTCCTCCACCGTGACCCTTTTCTCCTTGGCCTTTTTCTCGCTCGGGGTGGACGCGGTGGTCTGGTTGAGCTTTGCCGCGAGTTTTGTTTCTTTCTTGGCTGGATAACGAACGTCAGTCGAGGAATGGTACACGACGATAGTAGATACGACTCACTGCCGTTTTTTGACTAGGAGTTATTGATCGGGTGTGTGTGGCTGTGTAATACTCGATCACACTTCCGCTTTTGTCTCACGCACTCATGATCAATCTATCGGCGTCGTCACATCCATCTGCGGTAGATTCTCGCAGGCCAGGTTCTCGTCAGTGCACTCGCAGTCCAAGTCGAGCAGCATGCTGTCAGTCCCCTTGTCTTTACCTCAAACATGTCCACCGCCTCTCCCCAGCTCAGATCAAGTTCCTCTATGGCTTTCTCAAGGATTCCTTCGACCCCCTCACTCTCTGCGCATCCACGGCGCCCATCCTCTAATAGTGCTCCACAACTCTGTGCGACCCCGATGAAGAAGCTGCGCGCCAGTCCGCCCAGTTTGCCGAACTTGTCACCGCAGCCAACGCCGAACGGTGCGCCCTCTCTCTGCGCAAAGCGCTCGTCGCACGCCACAGGGAGCTCCTCTCGGAGCTGAGCATACACACAGAAAAAGAGGGGGCGTCCTGCCCCGTGGAGCTCATGCGCCAAGAAGCTGATCGAGGTGCAAAAAGAAGAGGAAGACGTCAAAAAGAACTTGGAGATTGATATGCGAGACAGGAGATCGAATGGATCAGGATGGCAGAGACCAATAAGCTCGCTCAGGTCATGATGAAGCGCGGCGGGTTTAAGGTGTCGATCGTGGTGCGTCCTGGTCCTTTGTCATTCCCTCTATCATTGATACCTTGTCTAGGATACTGACATGGAGGACTTGAACAAGGACAGATCAAAGTCGGGCAGCTGGAAAAGGAGAAAAAGATATGAATGTGCTTTGCGGATGGACCACATCGAGCAGGCGTACTGCAAAGAAGAGGGCCCGCTGCTCACACGAGGATATACTGGCCACGAGACCTTTGACACACTGCAGAAAACACGAGTAGAGGACAGCCTGGAGGCGCACCGCCGGGCTGTGACAACCAAGAAGCAGTTGAGCCGAATGCAGGACGACTATACTGGAGTGCACCGGGGGACATTAGCAGGAGGTCGAGAGGAGGGCGGAGGAGCGGCAGAGAGTCGAGGCGGGTGAGAGTTTCTTGGTTGATGTCAGTGTGTGTAGTGGGATTAACCCTGGGTTATAGAACGACGTGCACGAGGTCGAGGCAGCAAAAAAATGGCCAGAGGAGCGGTTGGCGGAGGAACATTCAAAGATGCGTGCGCACTCTGCCAAGGTCTGCCGGTGATGCTTCCGCACCCATGACTGCTTCGACCACGAGCATGACTACGGGCGGCCTCGCACCTGCACATTCGCAGAGTCCGGCGCCGTCGCCTATCAGTGCAACTGCAACGTATGCGGGATCCACCGAGGATCGGAGGCGGCGCGTGGCGCCAACGTATGGCTGAGAAGGAGCATGGAGTGGAAGCCTGGGTCACCCGCCGGTACCAACACTGGGCCTGCCCCTGTCCAAAAGCAGGAGGGATGCAGCCGGGTTCGTGACAGTTCGGGAGAAAAAGGTGTGGAGACCGCGGCGGTTCCAGAATAAGGGCCGAGGTCGAGGCTTGATGAGAGATTGATTCCATAGCCCTCCGGGCACCCTGGACCCACACACCATACTGTCTGGACTTCAATACATGTGTGCGGTCCCTTGACAATCTCAATTTCGCCAATGAAGGGTAAGCTGGACCGCAGGAAGGATGCAACTCAACCGTGATGAACTCCTAGTGACAATCTACCCATGCCACTGCCAAATGGATCCCGGGACCGGGACCAGTTTGACACGAGTTCCCCCCCCCCCCCAACCCTGTCCCCTGAAGGGTCCAGGAATTTGTGGTCAGGGTTGAAGATTTCTTCTATCTTCTTTTCATTGCACCGTGTCTGTCCTTGTTTGCCTTTTCTTTTCCTTTTTCCTTATGCCTCTTTGTTCTTCTGTGCCCATCAAGAGAAATGTTTGACCTCTTTCAATAATTGGTTAGAGTTGGACCACAATATAAATTCTGGCATATGACAGTGTTGCCCCTCAATATGTATTGCAAGCACTTTCATTTGTAGCTTCTACTATCTAGTTTCCAATTCCCAGAAATAATAACAATACTTCTGTGACAGCCATGCTTGAAATTGGAATGTGGACTACTTCAAGTTACAAAAATATTTTTGCCCCATGTTTCCTTCCAAGAATTTCATTCATGAACTAACATGCATGGATGCAATACATTTCAATATATTATTGGCTGTTTCAACTATGTTTCTTTGCTGTTTGCATCCATTTTTCCTCTTTAAACAACTTGATGTTCTGAGTCACTGACTCCTTCCATGACATGTTATAAGGGATTTCATTCAATTGCTGAGAATGTAGGGTTATTGAATGAAAAATGACTTTGAAAATCATCGATGTCTTCTCATCTTTGGGTGTTTTGCCATATTGATCAAAAATCCCTTTTATAGTGAATTTCACCTTCTTGGGTATGTCTGATGCCTTGTACTTTTGAGCAGCAGATAGAAGGGGTTGAGGATCTTTTCAATGGAAAAGATGAAAAGAATGCTCAAGGATGACCAGTGTACCCCAAGGCAATGAAATAATTCATTTCATTTCATTTGTTAAAGATTTTTGGAAAAGAAATTATGTCATACCAATAGTGTTTGAAAGGATTTGCTTCCATGTACCCATATGCATCTATTATTTTCAATTGGATTGTAATACAAAATGAAATTGATGAGGAATTCACAATACTCTTAGGCTTCAGAATAGAAGATTCACTGGTATCCAAAATATTGGACTGAAGAATAAAATGTTATAACCAAAATAAAATGTAATTAATTCACAAACTGTTTGATCATGAATGATCTAACAATAAAAATTTGAATTCAAATGAAACTAGGACATCATGAAAAAAAAATTCACCATCTGTCAAGGGAAAAAAAATTTGGGATTAAAATTGAATCTGCACAACCAACAATTTGTACAACCAATACTTACTGTCTGAAATGGATGTAAAATATTGTGAATATTAATAGATTATCACTGATAATGAAAAACTTACATCCTGCCATTTATGACATGGTGTGTTCAATACAATAGAAAATGAGTAAAATGTATGCTGCCAAAAAAAAAATATCAGGCAGCAACTTACAACCTGGAAATTAATAAGTAAAAAATTGAAAGAAAATAAATCAAAGAATATCCTACATACAGTCTGTAAGAAATCCAAGAAGTTTATCATTAGTACAATGATGCTTCACCATATTGCATGGTATAGATATATCTCAGAAATGAATAGTTAATTGTTGTCATCACTGGTCTAGTAGAATATAACTTACAGTCTGCAAACAACATAATCAAACAAGCTCAATATTTTGAATTAATAATAATAGAAAGCTCACCAACTTAATAAATCAGAATAAATTTGAGATGAAAATGTATATCAATGTTGGTGAAAATTAATGATAGGAAACAATGTACTTCCTGTAAATAAACAGAAAACAGGGAGATGAAATATGATCAATGATCATGTGAAAAGATATCAAATTTGCTATAACATACTGTCTATTGTATAAAAACAGAACAAATTATGATATTAATGATTACCATTATTGAAATTATTGAAGGATGAAAAACTCACAAACTATCAATAAGAGAGCAGATGAAGGCATGAATAAATAAATATCACATGCTCAGTGTCACCCTTTATTGCACATAGAACAATGGACAGCTGACATTCTGACATTTCCAGAGCAGAATAATGGACATTGCATTATCAGCATCATCACTCTCTGGCACATTCCACAATGGACAACTAACTTCCTGTCATTCCCATGCAGAATACAAGGAAATGGCATCTTCAGTATCACCACTCCTTGTCACATTCCACAATGCACAACTCACCCACTATCATGGCCAGAATAAATGGGTATGGCATCATCATCAGTATCACCATTCTCTAGCACATTCCAAATGCACAACTCACATCCTGTCATTTCCAGAGGGGAATAAATGGTCATGACACCATCATCACTACTATTCTATGGCAATACAACTGACATCCTGTTATTTCCAAAGCATAATACATGGACATGGTATCATTAGCATTACCACTGTTGGCATATTCCATAATGCACAACTCACATCCTGGCATTTTTATATCAGAATAAATAAACATGGAGTATCATGGCACTTGGCACATTCCACAATGCACAACTCACCCACTGTCATGTCCAGAGCAAAATAAATGGAATTGACATCATCAGCATCACCACTCTCTGGCACATTCCACAATGCACAACTCACCCACTGTCAGTTGCAGAGCAGAATGAAGGGCATGGTACCATCAGCATTACCACTCTCTGGCATATTCCACAATGCACAACTCACATCCTGGCATTTCCATATCAGAATAAATGGACATGGCATCATCAGTATCATGCCACTCTAGCACAATCCACAATCCACAACTCACACCCTGCCATTCCCATAGCAGAATAAATGGACATGGCATCATGAGCATCACCAGTGACTTTCTGGCACATTCTACAAAGCACAACTCACTGTCTGTCATTTACAAAGTAGTATACATGGACATGGCATCATCAGCTTCACTAGTCTCTGGTATATTCCACAATGCACAACTCACATCCTGTAATATCCAAATAAAAAATTGTGGACATGGCATAATTAGCATCACCACTCTCTGGCACATTCCATAATACACAACTTACTCTCTGTTGTTTCCAGAGCAGAAAACATGGGCATGGCATCATCAGCATCACCACTCTTTGCCACTGTGGCACATTCCACAATGTACAACTCACTGTCTGTCATTTCTAGAGAAATATATATGGCATTATCAGCATCACCACTCTGTGGCACATTCCACATTCCAGCATGTTTCACTCACTCTCTGTCATTTCCAGAGCATTATATATGGACATGACATCATCACAGGATTCATCAGCATTACCATTCTCTGGCACATTCCACAATACACAACTCACCCACTGTCATTTCCAGAACATAATAAATGGACATGGCATCATCAGCATCACCACTCTCTGGCACATTCCACAATTCATAACTCACTCCCTGTCATTTCCAGAGCAGAATAAATTGACATAGCATCATCAGCAAGTAGTACCACTCTCCACATTCCACAATGCATAACTCACTCTCTGTCATTCCCAGATTAGAATGCAGTGATATAAGCTCAGTCAATTTTACACATATGCTACATTTACAATGACAACTCACTTCCTATAATCCCATTAGTGCAATGAAGATAATTAGCACATATTCAAATTTTATGATTCATATAAAAGCTTCATCTTACCCAAAAGTGTGGAAACCATCTTGCCAGATTTTTGAGATCTATGATATCAAACCTATGCATGGGAAGTGGAGATTGATGCAGCTTGTCAATGACAGGTATGACTCTTTTTAAAATCATACCATCAGTCTTTGCAAGATATTCAATCTTTGGTACTCACTCTTGAACTGCACATATAACACACAATGCTATATTTGTTTCTTGCACAGTTACAAATAGCATTTGCAAAGCCTCCTCATTCAAAGCTCCAGCTGTCTTTTCCAACAACACATTACATCCCACATTTGGGTTGTGCATCCCTTGCATCCATGCAAATTCCATGAGCTGAATCATTTTATTCGATAAGAGAATAATACCTTCCATCCGAACACTATGTTTTGGTGCATAGTTCAGTTGAGAGAGACGACCCCATATATTAGCATTATTGAAAATTCCTTTGGTGAGCTCATGTGCCTTTGCTACCTTCTCCTGAATTGGCAGCTTTCGAGCATCACCAGATAATTCGCTCATGGCTACAGCTAGCAATACGTCAAACTTGGTGAACAACACAATAACCAGCACTGGCCAAGCTGTGAGCTCGAATAAATCTTCCCCAAAATGAACCCACCATTTTTTGTATCACACTCATTGAAAAACATCTCCTCGGAGCGTTGGATCGCCCGATCCAACTTATCCATTGGAATACAGTACCTATACCTAGTCAATGATTACTACTTTCCGCACAGTTAGAGCTATTACCAGATGGCATGAATGCGTTTCTTGAGAAATGTCGTGCTTGCACGATCAGCAATGAACTTCTTCAGCTGTTGGAATTCATGTACGGAACCGGCCTCGAAGCCCCGTGAGTCATGGAAGACGAAGTCGTCATTGCTCCGGAAAATCAACTCGTTCTCGATGTCGTGCTCCCCGCGCTAGTGTGCATCGGTAAAGATGCGCGTCGAGTCTGCTCGAGTCCAGTATGTCGTGACACTCACCCCCGTGGATTCCTCGACCTCGGCCAGATCAATCTGGTCGCACGGTTCGGTTGGCCAGTCATCCATACGTATTTAAACAAGCACGCACCTTGTTGCCTTCTCCATCGAAGACCTCTGGGTCTTCGGTTGTGTTACAGATCGCACGGAGAATAGTCGTCTTGCCAGCGTTCGCCCGCCCAATGATAAGGATCCTGAAGCGGCCAAATTTCTCTCGGATGTCTTCAAAACCGCCGGCTTGTCTCTGAGTTCGGGTCCGAGTTCGAGTTCGAGTATGGGTCCGAGTCCATATCTGGATTCTAAGCCTGAGCGTATGCATTGTCGAATAAGTTGTGGAACGTGAGGGTGAGGGAGGAAGAAACAAGAGCCACGCGTCGATCAATTCTCATCTACTTCCGACATCCGCTTCCGGCAGGCCGGTGGCAATGTTTGGGAGCATTCGGCCACATTCGTCCGAGACATCCACCTCTCGAGACGGTATGGGCAGTGAATGAGCAAGGGGGCGGGATGGGTGCGTGGTTTCGAGCCTACCGAAAGCCCTCGTCGGGGGGCTACAGCTACCCCGATCGCCGTGTAGGTGACTTCTAGGGATGAATGTGTGGCTGTGTAATGATCGTGGGAAAAACACAATCGTCTAGTTGAGCATCCTACACCGTCCCCGTCTTCCCCTCACACCGAGTCGAACTATGGTCAGCTCATTTGTACCGCGGTACTCCCAGGTCGTCTTCCATCCATCCACGCTGCATCCCGTGGCGATCATCGTACTCGTCGTGGCTGGACCGGTCTCGGGATCATTTACCCTGGCAGAGGTGCGCATTCGATAAGCGACACTGACAACCGCGCTACTAATAAGTACATGACCGGTGACCAGATTTTCAGAAACGGGACGCACGTTTAAAAAGGCTCGCACCTCAGGCCTCAATATTGACATAGTCACCATGTTGCCGTGATCTACCGTCCTGCCAACTCTACGCACTCATTTGAGACTACTTCGATGGTTCACTCTTACCTGCGCATTGCGCCCTGACAGCGAACGTATTAAGGGACGTACCGTATCGTGGAGTTATCTCCGAGTCGTCAACCCACCACTCCGACGGACACCGACGAAGCGTGAGTGCTCCGTGACTCACACACAGTTATCGTTATTCCTTACACTCGATCGTATAGGAATTGCTTACTGGCACAAGCCCATGTCGATGCATCCGCGTTGGCCAACTCGATTGCGTATTTGAACACGTCCACCACCTTTTCTCCGCTACAACCCTTCAAGATACAGACGTCGCAGGCGATCCCCGCCATGCACACGAACGGCACCTCATACCACCATCGAGGGAAGAAGGGAGGATGCTGCTTATTTCGTCCTTTAACATTCGCACCTCTTGCAGGCTGCGTCCTCTCAAATGATGTTCAACTCACCTCCTGCAATGATCACCGGAGGACCGCCCGCCCCCCGGTCGAGCACGTGGGCGCCCACGTCCTCAATATACCTTGGGGACTGGGCATCTGTTCGAACGCAACCGCCAAAGGATCTCGAGAGGCGCGCGAGGACCAGTACTGGGATGTCATCGATCGCTCAGTTCAGTCGCCGCCTATGGAAGCATGGCTTGGAGGTGACCCGAGTGTCGCAATCAAGATTCGCGCTTACATGTTCACGAAGTAATACAAAATAGAGAGTGGGAGGATCGATTAGAAGTAGGTTATCCCTTTCTCCAAGGGTTTCCCCAACTGTGCGTTGCCATAGCTTGTAGCTAACCGGCCACTATGGGCAAAGTTGTACTACCTCGTGCGTTCGGGGTACGCACAGGTATTTTCTTGACGAGGCACTCCGGTGTCAGGCGGCGATCGACCACCGGGAACCTAGCTTTGTGAGCCACTTCAATTCTTGGATCGAGTCACCCAATAGGCGGTATGTTGGAAAAATATGTGTTTAACACGCCCAACGTCTCATTTTCGGTAAACAGGTGTCGACTCAAAACCACACAGAGGCTATCTGCAGAGCGTTTATAATGCACACATGTTGTAATCTGCTTCAGCTGATTCGCTCAAGCTTGCTCTTTACAAGCTCATGGGTTGTTTAGCGAGGCGCACCGGAGGATTGGCTGTGGTTCCAGCTCGCCATGGTAGATATCCTATTTCAGTCACGATGCATCACAGATCCAGCTGACGCAAATTCGGTTGACGAGGATGAAGAAAGTCATTTACGCGTGGACTGACTGAAGTCTTGTTGAGCTACGGCGAATGTCATGACCCCATTCCTGAGGCAATCAAGTTGTACAACCTTGAAGTATCACTACCATTGGAGAGAAACCGCGATGTACCTGATACGCATCGTGCTAATGACATGAAATGCTGTTACTGTAAAATAATGCCTCATCGCTTGGCTGGTACTAGACCCTCCTCGTCTGTTTCCAACCCGCTCTCCTCAGTCGCTTCTGCCTGCACCTTGTTATGTTTTCCGCTCGTCCGGCTCTGGCACTGATTGAACCAAGTGAAGTCAGGACATGAATCTGGCACAGGGCTCACAAGATACAATACCCGTCCCAGTACTTCATCGCGGTTCACCATTGTTGTCGACGGAGGCGAGACGAAGGATGGGTTGTTCATGGAGGGGTGGATCGTCGTCGTCGTCGTGTTGGACGTGATGTCGAGAGGGGGATCATGCGTCGGGGACGTAACTGTGGAAGTCGAGCGGGGTGGTATCCGGTTCGGGTTCACCCTCTTGGTCTTGAGAATATTTGTGACATTTTAACGCGTTTCATGGGTGGTTTTGGATTTGCTGGGAAACGGGTCAGGGGTAGGTCCCGTATAGGGCTTGTTGTACCATCTGGTAGGGAAGACGCGCGAATTGGTACGAACGCTACGGTATGCACAGGGGAGAGACTTTTTGATGGGCTCTGATTTCTAGGATTTTGACGTACCGTGGTAGGCCTAAAGAAATTGTAATGAACGACGCAGGTGAGACGGGCCAGAGACGTAGATACCTCCCATGAGAGAGCAAGTGTCGATGATTGCGTTCCTGAACAAGGTGGCGACCTGCAGATAATGTGATACCCTCCTATACATTGCCATGAAATCGAAGAAAGAAACCAATTACCTGGCAATGATGCAAGTTCTCCTCGGTGCTGGCGCTACTAACCAACCCCTATCGACATTGCGGTGCTTCGTAGGTTGTAGAATATATTTTATCCAAATGCGCGTCATCACGTCGCAAGGTTTTGTTCAACAACTTGAGGATCCCGACTCGGAAACGGCCTGAGATGATGGTTCCGTTTCTCATTGAAAAAGAAGCCGATCCTGATGCCCAAGATGATAATGGCAATGCGGTCCTACATGTAGACATGCAGATACTCGAGGAAGGATATCCGGGCTCGCGACCCATCACTGGCGTTGGCGGCGTAGAGTTCAGAATATGCTGTCTTTTCTCACTTACATAATGAATCTGTTTTTTTCCCTCCTTGGAGCGATCGGGTAGGACGGGCCAATGGGCACGACGAAAGGAGGGTACGGCGGTACGGCGTTTGCATATAGCGTCGACGACGCGTCCGATTGCGTGTTGTGCTGCACTTGAGAGAGCAGTGCCATCGCGACCTTGTGTTTTGCGGGGTTGGGGTCCCGGCTGCGAGACGGGGTGAGTCAATGGCCGACGGCGTCGGGAATTCTCAGCGGAGGCGATGAGTGTCTGGGGACGTTTACATGCACGCGAGGAGCGCGAGTTGGTGGAGCTCACTTCGATTTCCTCGTTATCAGCGTCACGAGGAGATTCGTTCACCCCGAGCTGAGCGCCGAGGAAGAGTGCGCGTCCATGGCAAGCTGGCAGCGGCGGGCTTGGGGTTGGTCCGGCGTCGTCCGCGGAGTTCCCCGAACTCTGACCCTTGAAGCAAGTTCCTCACGGGTCGTGGCGCTGCTGCGGCCAAGACCGCCAGCGCCACGATGGAGATTGTTAGAGCAAAGTGCAGGAGGAACTTTCCAGGAGGATGCACTTGTGAACGGTACATGATATGAATTCCCCGTCACCACCCGAAGACTGATGGGATTCCGAGTCGGTAAAATGAGCTTGTTTTGATGATCGGAACATCCCGAAGTGACGGAGAACTCCTGTCACGACGAGCACTAGAACACACCAGCTATGGCTCTAGCAAGCTCATACCCACCTCA
>JBBPQC010000251.1:0-26704 GCA_038092295.1 Leccinum arenicola
TTAGGAGCGTGAGCAAACGAACGCATGCCATTATGAGTGCACTCAGGACGATGGATCCCAGGGATGGATAAGTGGAGCGAAGGATGGCACCGTGAATGATATGCGTATCCGTTGGAAGCGGAGGACATGGACATCATTGCATACTAGCTAGTAGTATAAACAAAACGACATGATCAATGACAAGACAACAAATACTGTGCCAGCCTTGCATCTAAGCGGGTTATCTAGTACGTTGCGCTGCAGTTCGCAACGTGCATTTGGCAGCCTTCAGCTCAGCATCCTTTGCTGGATGCGCAGACAAAAAATTACTGTGCCGGCCCTCTTTGGTGTACCCTGCATCCACTGCCCTATCCCTGGCATCATGCGGTGCACTGAGCCCCCGCAACTGATGGTCATCGTACTTGACTTGAAGTGGATGGTTTGGTGCACGGGAAAGTGGCGGGATGGCCCGGGAGGGCGGGTGGCTGAAAATGGATGGGCGGGAAGGCCTGTCTGGCGGTTTGATCTCCGCTACAATTGCCTGGCGGCATGATGAGTTGCCGTGCACGTGAAACGGGCGTTTGGAGTCCAAACGCTCAGAAAGGTCAATTTCCAGACTTTTTGACCAAACCTGAGCTGTGATTCTCCGACACATTGGGTCCAGTTGAAACTACGTTCAAGATCGAACAAATCATGTTTCAGAAGCTGTATCAAGTTCATCACTTGTTCGCCAATGTCGGCCAAGTGACAGGCAATCATTGACAGTTCTAGATGGCAAAAAGGAACAGATATAAACTCGTTAAAGTCACTCGACGATTTCAACCTCGTCTCTCTCAAATCTCTGCATTCCAAATCCAGACTTCGAGCACGTCTCACACTTCCACCCTCATCTAATCATGTACTTCGCTAGGGTTTTCATCGCTGTAGCAGCTGTCGCTTCGCTGACGTCTGCGTTGCCTAGTGGTAACCTAACGGATATAGTACGCTCTACTTTCTTCCATTTCCTCGGAAAGTAAGTAACGATCGTTTCTCCATCATCTAGGCCCCGGCCATGCCGGCAAACTGCAATAACAACATCGGAAATTGTTTCCAAAACGGTAAGCACACACTTTGTCTTCATCTCGAGCGACATCATGTAGGATGCATATTTTTACATCACAGGCTGTGGAGGCACGTTTGCCAAACCGAGTGACATACAAGGGACATGCCAAACTGGGCAGTACGTTAATTGTCCGTGCTTCAAGTGCGGAGGCGGCGTCAATTACATCGGCAAGTGCGGGGACAACGGCTGCGCGGGGCGCCATTTATGCGATAGAAAATATGGAAATAGCTATTGTGGTCCATCCACAACCCACGGGTACTGCACTGCTGGACAGTTCAATGGTTGTCCCTGCCTCACTGGATAGACGGGTCGCGGCATTAGTGATCGTCAGAGCCAGGCTCCAAGTTGCTGGTCATCTTATTTCTGCGCTTTCAGTACACCCTACTCCACTTTCAATGAGCTTTCTGTTCTGGCTGTTAGTCTACTCTCCCGTATATGTTTCTTGATTAGAATGTAACATGCGTCGGAAACCCGAAGCTTCCCCCAACAAATAGTAGCTTCAGCTCACCAGATTAGGGGGCTGCCAGAGGCTTGGGACTGTGCCGGGAATTCGCCTCCGACGATTGCCCGGGCTAACTGAGAATGAATCACTAGACATTAAGTATGGGTTTGCCAAACATCAAGAGGGAGAGACTCGGTACGCCAGGTCGACGTCATGTTCGTTGTCGAGTCAAGTTGAGTCATCGTCGTTGGCGGGTGTGGAGTGGGCAAGGGAGAGGGAGAGGCGGGCATGCTGGCACGCTGCTGCGCCGTCATCCATCGTCGTGTCAGTACTCGTCGCGTGGATGGGGGTGCGCTAGTGGCGTGCGATATCTGGCGCAGGGTGGGAGAGGGAGAGGGGGGGAGGGACGGCTCGTCGCGATTGTCGTCGTCGTGTCATCACATTGAGGGGGCAAGCGCTGGCGTGGCGGCGTGGACGAGGTCTGGCGTCTGGTGGGTGAGAGAGCCTGAGGGAGAGGGAGAGGGAGAGAGAGAGAGGCACCCACCTCGTCACGTTTGACGTTGTCGTCGTGTCGTCATCGTGGTCACCGGACCTGTTCGTCGTGACGTTGCACCCGGAATGGTCTAGTGTCCCGGAGCTAAAATTTGTCGGCTATTATGCTGGACAGGACACCAGACACCGACGGCGACCTGTCAAGCTTGTTTTCCTTTGTTTGTTCCGTAACCTGCATATAACTACCCCACTTTTCCCCCAGCCCCTTCAATTATCCTCTTCTTTCTCGCCCACCACCGGTGGCCACTCTGGCATGTATGGGTCTCGTCTGCGCTGCATCGTGCGGTCGTGGACGGGTCTCCTCACTTGGATGCCTACATCTTCCTGTGCCTGGCACTGGCATAGTGACTTCCCCACCACTCAGAGTTGATTTGCGCGCAGTGATGGATTGCGCTGTCGAACAGCTTATGGTCCAAGCCTCAGGCCTCAGGCCTCAGGTGTGGTGGATATTGGCCACTTGGGTCTTATGATCGTGAGGCCCGTCCGTCGTGCGCGTAGGAACGATCGGTGCGGATGGCGCTTTTCAAGCTCTGACAACGCGGTGCAAAACCTTGTGGAGCATTTGCTTCCTTGTGTCCGTCGCGCACCTTGTAGAGTGTTTCACCGCGTCGTGTTCTTCCTTGAGATAACCTGCACACGTCGTGTTACTTCCAGTTCGTGTAGTACGTTGTATGAGACATCGAGAATGATTTTGGTGACTGCCAATGAATTAATGACACGTTACGATCACATGCACAAAAAGTGCTCGTCCGTCGCCATTGCTCCCATATCGTGCGCGGTATATCCACGTGGTACAAATTTGGTTGATCATGCTCAATGGTCAACATATTTGGGCGATTCCCAACAGAGGATAGTGTTGGGCATGAGACATAAAGTAGTCTACATACACGAAAAAATTGCTGACCAGATGTGATTGGTACATAATGACACACGTTATGGTCACAGTATGCAAATCGGGTCGATCATCTGCCAACGACCGTCATATTCGTGCAATTCTTAACGGAGGATAGCAGTATATTCGAATACAAGCCCTTGTAGTAAACAATGCAATTTTCTGCTACATTTCGTCAATATTGGTGTTTATAAGGTGTTTATAAGACTTGAGAAGAAAATTTTGTTTTCAGTGATGCCAGTGTTGATTGGCTGAACGCGTAAACGTCACAAGTCACGTTCTTCCTTGTCACGCGTGTACAGTCACGCAGGTCATACTTACGCGCTACCACACCACACTTGCCTCATTCATATAACGATGGGTATCAAAGGACTGACCGCCCTCCTCTCCGAACATGCACCAAAAGCTATCACGGAACACGACATCAAGACCCTCTTTGGTCGCAAGGTCGCCATCGACGCGTCCATGTCCATCTACCAGTTCCTCATCGCTGTGCGGCAAAGAGATGGCGAGATGCTCACCAACGACGCGGGCGAGACGACCAGTCATCTCATGGGGTTCTTCTACAGAACAATTCGCATCGTGGAGAACGGAATCAAACCAGCCTACGTGTTTGACGGGCGGCCGCCGGAGTTGAAGTCGGGCGTGGTGAGTAGGATCACAGGGATGAACAGCGGCTGTCGTTGAAATTGTGCAACGTATAGCTCGCGAAACGTTTTGAGAGGAGAGAGGAAGCGAAAGCTGAGGGCGAAGAGGCAAAGGAAACAGGCACCGCCGAAGAGGTGGACAAATTCGCAAGACGGACGGTTCGAGTCACCCGAGAGCATAACGAAGAATGTCAAAAGCTTCTCAGGCTCATGGGTATCCCTGTCGTTGTCGTTTGTCCTTCCTGCATTCTCTCTCCATGCTTGGATGAATCATTATGCTAGGCCCCCTCGGAAGCAGAAGCCCAGTGTGCTGAGCTCGCAAGGGGAGGAAAGGTGCGATTGTCATAGACGTGATCAGATCATGGATTGTTGAGCCGTTCTTGGCAGGTGTACGCAGCTGGCTCGGAAGATATGGATACTCTTACATTTGCTACTCCAATCTTGCTCCGCCATCTCACGTTCTCCGAAGCCAAGAAAGCCCCCATATCAGAAATAAACCTCGAGAAGGCCCTTGAAGGACTCGAAATGGATATGTCACACGTAAGTATCACTTGGACGTATTCTGACGGTGCTGACCATGCAAGATTAGTTTATTGACCTGTGTATACTACTTGGTTGTGACTACCTCGAGCCCATCAAGGGAGTCGGACCCAAGAGCGCATTAAAATTGATAAGAGAGTTCGATGGATTGGAGGGCGTGATTGAGCACCTACGAGAGAAGCAAGTCGATCGCAGTGTCTGGCTTACCAGTGTTTGACATTCTTCGTCCCTACAGACAAGCCGAAAAGGAGGAAAAGGCGGGTGATGACGAGGAAGGTGCTAAGAAGAAGAAAGGGGGCATCCAGGTACCGGAGGAATGGCTTTGGCGAGAAGCCAAGAGATTATTCGAGCAGCCAGACGTATTGGCTGCTTCGGAAGTTGAGGTGACTTTACCCCTTTCGTACTCTGTAGCACACGCTCATGATGCGACCTGGCAGCTCGAGTGGAAGGACCCTGATGTGGACGGTTTAATCAAATTTTTGGTGGAAGAAAAAGGATTCAAGTCTGTAACCACTTCGTGTGGTATCGTTTTGCCTTCTGACCAATTTTCTTTGCTGCAGTGAAGAACGGGTGCGAAAAGGTGCAGAGAAATTGCAGAAGTTTCTCAACGCAAAACAACAGGGGCGTCTGGACGGCTTTTTCACCGTCCAGCCAAAAGAACCAAAAGAAGATAAAGGAAAGGGGGCAAAGGGGAAGGGAAAAGACGCTAAGGGGAAGGAGGCTAAGGGGAAGGACTCCAAAGAAAAAGGAGCAAAAGGCGGGGCAAAGCGGAAGGCAGAAGACAAAAGCGAAGAGTCGACCAACAAAAAGAGCAAATCAAAGAAGTAGCGTTGGGCGTGAGCCTCTTAGCTGGCAGTGCTGATATGATATTCTTCATTTAGTGTATTCCCATTTGCACCTGTACCTTTAGTCAATCTCCACATTCGAGCTCACTGACCTCGATGATGATCTTCTAATGTATTCGACGCGCACAAGCCACGCCTGCTCGGGCCGACCCGTCGGACCCGAACTTCGCCGCGGCGAGCGGGAGTGAGAAGTTCGGAAAGGCTCCGCTTACTGACTCACTCAGTCTCACTGCCAAGGGCGGTTTGCTGTAGACGCTGGTAATGACTATCGAAACCTATGTCATTCAACCTAGCATCCAAACAGATACCCTTCGCTCAGGACCTCCCACAATAGATGAGCTCCGGATCCATTACCCCGCATGCTTTACATGGTCTCAGTTGAAGGCCTTCATCAACTCGGGGTACGTATGGTCTCGACCCGTAGCTGATTTTCCTGACGACCTGTGAAGAGACCTCGGACTGCTAAAGCGTGATAAGAAGCTGCAGCGCAGATATAACAAATGGGTCGTCGGGATCAAGAATGAATATGGTTCACCCAGTACGTGCATCGTGGGTTCAGATTGCTCAATTCGACAACGGAAACACTCTCCAAGCGAGCTGATGCATGGCTTGTGGCAGCTGATTATCTTCTAAATCACCGCCTCCAGTGGGGTAAACCTGACACCCTTTCGTTGCTCACATCGGCACTCGACGATCCATCTATCAGCGCTGCAGAGAATGGACTACCGCAACTCTATCCACCTCCCGAATATTTCAAGGCCGACATACCATTCAACTCGGACCTGATCTGTATCATACTGAACGACTGGCCGTATTCAGGTGCGGCAGACACTGAACGTCTGCATTCCGAGTCACTGACGGTGTACCGATCAAGTTCCCGTTGAAATCGAACATTCTTTGATCTGGAGCCGAGTGCCCGTCTTCCACCCTGCCCTGATTCCGCCAGCCATCGATGCTCGCATTCAGCAAGATGGTCTATGTGGTTTCACGGGCTCGACGGATACCGTTGACAGCCTCCCTTCGCTCGAGTCTTGTCTCCCGGCACTAGCCGATTGGGGAATCACTGCGGACAAGCTCATTCGGTCGCCGCGCGGAAGTGAGGAAGAAGAGACGATGGTGAGGAACGCAGGGAAAGAGGTGCACGAATTTGTGAAGCGGAGATGGAAAGAAAGTCGATGGGAGACCGCGTGGTTCGTGAACCCTCCGGTGAGTTTCATATCTCTCGAACGTCTTCGGCGCCCGATCATTCTGATCCTGCGATCCAGAGGTTACAGAGTATACCCGGTTTGGCGCATATCCACGTGTTTGCACGCCGGAAAACAGAGGATGAACAGGCTGCCTGGGGTTCTTGATTATTCGACAGGATCAATGCATGCATAACTCCTGCATTATAGACATACACATAGATGGCGAAGACGAGCGTCTTGAAATTCAGCCTTGTGTGCTACTCATCATCGTCTTGTTCCCGGACTGCTTGACACAGACCAGGATTATAGGTGAGTTGTGACAACGTACAGCCTGCCACCTAGTTTTCTTTCAGTCATCTGGTGACGGAGAAATGAGGTCTTCTCTCCAACTTTTATTGGTTCAGCGTCCTTCTATTTTTCTCGCTTTTTCCTGAACTCTGCCACGCAACCCGTACATATAAATGCCCCGTGACCTGTCCAAGTTTTTCGTTGTGCGATCAAGTGAACTGGCAAATGGCTCAAATGCCCAATAGCGGCGGATATCTGCATTACGAACACCAGTGACCAAGAACCTCCCCCAAGTCGATACGACGGCACAACGACGAAATATACACGAAACCGCGATCATATGCACATACACGAAGGGGAGCACGTGCTAGAGATCATGCACTGGTGAAAGCCAGGACCGGTCGGGTCCTCCGCCCGACTTCACGCTAAGGCTTTCCCGAGGAATGCTCAAGCAGCGCTTCCTGAGATTTGCGGGCACGAATTACTTGCTCACTTCGTTCATTTAGTTCTTTCATTGTAGTGGCAAAATCAGGGGAAGGGGAACGAGCCGGAGGAGATGAATCGCAGGACTGATATATCAAGTTGAATCAGTCGAACCAAGTCAACATGGCACGTTGACATCGCTTACATTTTCACTAGTAGGCGATCCCGATATAATTCCTTTTTCCGTAGACGGCTGACCACCACGGCGTCTTTTGTATAAACAATAACACAACAGAGATGCGGCCAGCAGGAAAACAACACCTCCCACCGTACCACCTACAATAGCACCAATATGTGACCCCGAAGATGTTCCTAGGCTAGATGGTGATGAAGAGGGGATAGCGGTTGTTGACGGCGATGTGGTAAAGGTTGAGGAAGGTGGTGAAGATACTGATGAAGAGCCTGAGGGGATCACGGTCGTGATTGTTGACGATGACGTGGTAAAGGTTGATGAAGAGGCGATGGCGGTCGAGGTTGCTGACGGATCAAAGACGGGGACGACGCTGTTCCCGTTTGCTGCTGACGCGGCTGACGTGGTAAAGGTTGAGTAAGTTTCAATTGGTGCATTCGTACTGAACGAAATACCCATAAATCGAATTCAACCCAAGCCAACGGTGGAGACAAACTTGTTGTCAGGAATGACCTTGCCAACGAAGACCTGGCTATCGACCACTCAAAGTGATGGAAAAGGTGGGAAATACAGAGTCGGAGTGTGGTGCAGTGAGGCACGAGTGAAGCCACACTAATAAGTACCAATCGGTGTGCCTCAGCGCGCCCATCATTGAGCTGTCCAATGTAATGAGCAGCCTGTTTTGTGTTAGCTCAGGTTCGCATTGCAAATATACTTCAAAAGGCTTGATCTGTTACCTAGCGGCGTGAGAAAGCAGACCAAAATGGTAATCTTATCGGGGTCAAACTCTTGCGAAATGGAGCCTCGACTCGAGGAGAAGAGACGATGGAGAGGAATGCAGGAGAACGCGCGGATCGTCTACCCTCCAGTACGTTTCATATGATGCGACACCTCTCTCGAACCTTTTCGGCGCCCACTCGTGCTGATCCTGCGATCCAGAGGTCACAGAGTACCTACCCGGTTTGGCGCTGCATATCCACGTGTTTGCACGCAGGAAAACAGAGGATGAACAGGCTGCCTGGGTTTTTTGATCATTCGACAGGCTCAATGCACGCATAACCGTTATTGACATATAGAAGGCAAAGATGAGCACCTCGAATTTCAGTCTTGTGTGCTACTCACCGTCGTCTTGTTCCCAGGCAGCCAGAGACCGATGTTATTGGTGAGTTGCGACAACGTACGCTTGCCACCTAGTTTCTTTTCAGTTGTCACGTTACAGAGAAATGAGATCTTCTCTCAAACTATTATCAGTTGAGTGTCCTTTTATTTTTATCGCTTTTTCCTGAGCTCCGCCACATGGGACTCGAAAACCTGTACATATACCCGTGACCTGTTGAGGTATTTCGTTGTGTGACCAAGTCGACTAGGCAAATGCCCAAAAACGCTCAATGGAGGTGGATATCTGCATTACGAGCACCAAGAACCTTTCCCAGGTCGATTCGACGGCGCAGGGACAAAATACACAGACACGTACACGAAACCAAGATCATATGCACGAAGGACTCGGAAGGAGAGCATATGCTAGAGACCACCGGTCGTCGCGGTCCTCCGCCCGCCAACTCCACGATGCTATGGGTTTTCGAGGAACGCTCCAGAAGGCGCTTCCTGAGATTGGCGGGAACGAATTACTTGTTCACTTCGTTCATTTAGTTCTTTCATCGTAGTGGCAAAATCAGGGGAAGGGGAACGAGCCGGAGCAGGTGAATCGACGGAGGGATTCTCTGGTGATGCAGACTGATACATCAAAATGAGTCAGTCGAACCAAGCCAACGAATTTGCACGTTGGCATTGCTTACATTTGCACCAGAAGGCGCCCCAAAGATTGTCCCTTCTTCCGTAGACGGTTGACCACCATGACGTCTTTTGTATATCCAATAACAAGACAGAGAGGCAGCCAGCAGGAGAAAAACACCTCCCACCGTACCACCTACAATAGCGCCAATATCTGGCCCCGAAGATGTTTCTGGCCCCGAAGATGTTCCTAGACCAGATGGTGAAGATCCTGATGAAGAGGGGATGGTGGTTGCTGACGGTGACGTGGTAGAGGTTGAGTTTGCGACTGACGTATTCGTGCTGGACGAAATACCAATGAGCAGGATTCAAGCCTAGCTAACAATAGAGACAAACCTATAAATCAAATAATCAAACAACATCAATATGCCCTCCCCCCGGACGGGCTGGAGCTCCATCGTATGAGGCCCGAAGTCTAAATTGCTATTGGCATAAACCGACACATTATACTGATTGGTATTGAATGAACTGGGTGTGTACGTGTACGTCGAGTTGGTGCCGTCCAGTGTAATATAGATATTCGTTTGGAGGGTGGTATTCCCGGGGGGAACGATGTTTGTGATGATGAAGAATATGTACAGTGCATTTCCTGACGTACTGAATGAGCACCAGAGCAACTAGAGCAGGAAATACCTAGGGGCACACCTGTGAACGAGAACTCTATTTGCGGGGTATAATCGCCATCTGGAAGATTGGTGGTGCCGTGCCAAGTTCCGTTATAAGCCAGGGAGGGATCTACATCAGGGATACAGAAAGTACAGCTATTCACAACATCCCAAGCCGAATTGTTGGGTAGGTAATAAGGCACTGTAGGGCCAGCCAAAACAGCATCGTCGACAGTCACATTTTGCAGGATGGCGAGAGCGAAGCTTGAAAAAAGAATGAAGTACAGCTGGCTCAACATGGAAAGATGTCTGGATGAAATCATGAGAGAAAAGGGTAAGGGCGAGAGGTTCAACAGAGATCTCAGAAACCTTTGCAGCTGGACTAGTAGACCAGACTCGGTCGACGTGTGTAGAGAGCTCAGGGACAAAAGAGAGGGTGAAAGGCGAAGGGAAAAAAGAGAACATTCCAATTTGAAGGAATGAAACGAGGTACTAGCGTGTAAGATGCCGTGAATTCAATCTCGGAGTGGCGGCGGACAAAACGTTGTTCAAATCAGCAACTTTAACGTCACCGTTTGACGCACCTTTGTAGGCCTCTCCTCCAATCAGAGCTCTCAAATCTCGAGTGAAAAGGGAACTTAACTTGGAGTCCTTACGTGACTTTTTCTAGGACTATTCTACAGGTAACTTCAAAACCGTAGGCCGGATTATTGATCCTTCGTCTTCGATTTCTGTTTATACTGAGCACTTAGTGGAGCAGAACAAACAAAATAAAGTTTTGACTAAGCCCTTACAAGTTAAACAGAATCTAGTTCGGCAATCTTCTTTGGGCTCCGAGTCTATGAAAGCAAATATAGTATAGTCATTTTTTGCTCTTGTGGGATATGTCGAGCGCCCAACAGCGGTGAACGACAGCGAGGACTTCAGAATTTCCGCCTGGCTGGCTACAATTGGATAAGCGCCCTGGTCCGCCACTAGGTAAATCAAAGTGGAAGGATCGAAAATTCGGGCCTAGGCAGCCTCCTGTAGTAGCGCGGCTCTGGTGTGCAGGTGATGGGTTCGCTGTGCCATTGGATGACTATACATTTTCACCCTTCTCACTTGCAAGTGTCATTGAAGACGTGCACACCAGTCACGACCAGGTTGACAGGATCCCAACACGTCCTAAATTCTACAGAACAAGCGCAGAATCTTCTAAAAATTAGTGGTTTGAATCAAATCAGCACATCTCATAGGGGCATAGAGAGGGTGGGATGGACAAGCCTATGAGCGTTGGTGATCACAAGGGATCAAGTTGGGTTGGTGCTCGAATTCTCCATCGGTCTTTATGTAAAAAAAATGCAATTTACATTTGCAGGGAGAATTCAGGGAGTCGTCTGCAGGAAGCAACTCAACTGGCCGAAACTTTGTGGGCCTAGCGGCACTTACTTCGACGGTACTTGATCTGGGCGGCCACTATGGATCATGGTATGGCCAGACACATGCGTCACCCCCATTCCGCGCGGGCCAGTTGAATTGCGTCCTCATTCGTGGGAATATTCATTCTGGCCCTGGACCCACACGCCGTACCGTCTGGACCGGTCAATATGCGGTCACTCGACGATCTCAATTTTCGATGAAGGATTGGCTGGACCGCAGGAAGGATGCAACTCCACCGTGACTCGGACGAAATCCTAGTGTCTCCTCCGGGCAGTGTCAAGGGTAGGGTCCCCCAATCATATCACGGACTGCGGGGGTAGCCTCTAGGCTTAGGCCTTTAGCCAATTGGTACTGGATTGAGCCTCTTTCCGGTGGCAGTGACCCTTCGCCCTTGAGCGCTTGAGCCGCGCGTCTGGGACCAGGTTAGCCGGTTGCCAGATGCCAATAGTGTCAATCTACCCACGCCACTGGCCAACATGGTGAATCCCGGTATTCGGAACCGGTTTGACACGAGTTTCCCCCCAAACCTGTCCCCTAAAGGTCCAGGAATTTGATAAGTTCGAACATTCAACTTTTTCACAGTCTTGGTGAGAGAAATTGGTCATTCGATCCCATCTGAGTCAATGTGTAGTGCGTGGCTGCCCGCAGTCGGTTTGGAAAAAGGAGACTTTTTACGTGCATGTCTGACGTGTTTGGTGTTCGTTGTCAGTACTAAGGCTGGGCGCTGACATGGATCTGACCCCGACAAGTGACGTTCTGACTCATTTCTCCTTATCGATCGGCTGCTTCATTGGAGACCGTTTTGAAAAAGCCCGGCTTCCTATACGCGTGTAACGCCTCGGCATCTCACGCGGCAAGTCGGCAGTGATTCGTGTACGCTAGGCTTGCACGTCTGACGCATCTTTCAAGAGTATGACATCAATTCTGATGACAAGGCCCCAGACTGGTTGGTCTAGCAGTATAAAGACCCTCGAGGTGGAGGCTCAATGTTCAACGTTCAACGACCACTGGCAAGTTGCAGCGTCCAACACTCAAATCCTCTGCACACATAATATTATCGCCCGACCTCACATCTGACAAGTAACTACAAGATGTCGTTCTTCGCCCCCGTCCCCAAGCCCGCTTCCCGTCTCGCACGATATCGCGTACTCTCTCCTAACGCCTCCATTCGCGTCTCTCCACTCCAGCTCGGTGCCATGAGCATCGGGGACAAATGGGGGTCGGTCTTGGGGAGCATGGACAAGGAGGCTTCGTTCAAGTTATTGGACGCATTCTTCGAAGCAGGCGGAAACTTCATCGACACCGCCAGCAACTAGTGAGTGACTCATGGGAATCGGGTTCGTCAGAAGGTCATCGTCATCGTTCCCTTACAGCCAACATCAAACTTCGGAACAATTCATTGGTGAATGGGCAGAACAGCGTGGTATCAGAGATCAGCTCGTCCTCGCTACCAAGGTCGGTGATCCTATTGTTTTGATACACGCTGTATTCATCGGATCGCAAAGTACACGACAAACTATATGACTGGGGAGGAAGGGGTCAAGCAGAAGGTCCTCTTCACGGGCAACGGTTTCAAGTCTATGCACATGAGCGTTGAAGCAAGCTTGAAGAAATTGAGGACGACTTATATCGACATTCTGTACGTTCATTGGTGGGATTATGAGACCTCTATCGAGGAGGTTATGAATGGCCTCCACACGCTCGTCCAACAAGGAAAAGTCCTGTATCTGGTACGTGCAAACTGTGATCTGTATGTTTGAGTTCTCACATCGGTTAATGTCACAGGGCATTTCTGATACCCCTGCGTGGGTGGTGTCGCAAGCGAACCAGTATGCTCGTGATCACGGCAAGACGCCATTCGTAATTTATCAAGGTAACTGGAATGTCATGGAACGCTCCTTTGAGCGAGATATCATTCCAATGTGCAAAGCGCATGGTATGTTTGGTGTCTCAGAGTATTGCAAGACTTGTTTATGACCTCATACAGGAATGGCTTTGGCTCCGTGGGGTGTCCTAGCGGGCGGCAAGTTCCGCAGCGACGAGGAGGAAGAGAAACGCGAGCAGTCGGGTGAGAAGGGTCGTGCCTTCTTCACTGCTGAATGGAAGCGAAACGAGATGGAGAGGGCGGTCAGCAGAGCACTGGACAAGGTCGCGAAAGAAGTCGGTGCCAAACACATCACTTCTGTGGCAATCGCATATGTCATGCAGAAAGCGCCATACGTATTCCCGATCATTGGCGGTCGCAAGGTGGAACATCTGCAAGCCAACCTCGAGGCGCTCGAGATCGTGCTTACCCCCGAACAAATTCAACATGTAGAGGGCGCTGTGCCGTTTGACTGTGGCTTCCCGAACAACATGATTGTTAGTGGACCATATGTTTCATGTCGCTCACTCCTTTCTGACCGTTTTGTACAGGGTGACGGAAGCGATTATCTTTTCTTGATGCGGAATGCCGCTTACTTGGAGAAGCAACCCTCCATTCGTCCAATCTTACCGGACCTCTCCTAGATGCAGCGAAGAATCCGACACATCATGAGTACTTCACTACGACAAATTTTCTTGTATATCTTGTCGGGTGTCTCATAGTGCATTATCGTCGTGTCCGTTTCCAGGCTATTATAATCAACTAACTTTGAATGCTTGTTCGTGACCTGAGCACGTTTACTAAGTGCTCGTCGTGCGATGCTCATAGCTCCCTTCGATAAATCAGGCCAAGGTACAAAAGTGTTTTGCGAGACCAGATGCATCACCGAATGCGGAGAGCAGGCGCCGAACATGCTATCGTCGATACACAACGTCCAGAAATGTTACAGACCCCGCCCAGCAAAGCTCGACGCCCCCCTCCATCAGCTTCGTACGACAGAAAGTCCGAGGCGGCCCTCCGTAGCCACCGTAGTACCGTACGACATGCGGATGCGGATATGTTGCTTTATACGACAGCCAATTATGTATCTGTATCTTCATAAATCACCGCCTCCAGTGGAGAAAACCGGACACCCTAGGTTCGCTGCTTACGTCGGTACTCGACGATCCATCCATCAACGCTACAGAGAATGGACAGCCGCAATTGCATCCGGAACATTTCAAGGCCGAGATACCATTCAACTCGGACCTGGTCTGTACATATCATAACTGAACGACTGACGATATTCAGGTGCGGAAGACACCGTGAATGTCTGCATTCCGAGTCACTGACGGTGCATTGCTGGAGTGCCCGTCTTCCATCCTGCCCTGCTAATTCCGCCAGCCATCGACGCTCACATTCAGAAAGATGGTCTCTGTGGTCTCACGCAGGGCTCGACGGACACTGTTAACAGCCTTCCTTCACTGGAGTCTTGTCTCCCGGCACTAGTCGATTGATGAATCACTGTGGACAAGCTCATTCGGTCGCCGCGCGGAAGTGAGGAAGAAGAGACGATGGTGAGGAACGCAGGGAAAGATGTGCACGAATTTGTGAAGCGGAGATGAAAAGAAAGTCAATGGGAGACCGCGTGGTTCGTCAACCCTCCGGTACGTTTCATATTTGACAGGTCTCTCGAACCTTTTTTGCGCCTACCCGTGCTGATCCTGCGATTCAGAGGTTACAGAGTATACCCAATTTGGCGCATATCCACGTGTTTGCACGCAGGAAAACAGAGGATGAACAGGCTGCCTGGGGTTCTTGATCATTCGACAAGATCAGTGTCATGGTATCACTGTGCATGCATAACTTTTGTGTTATAGACATAGACATGGAAGGAAAAGACGAGTACCTTCAATTTCAGCCTTGTACTAGTCGTTATCTTGTTCCAGGGCTGCCGGGCAGCCAGTTGTGCTCGACGCAGACCGGTATTTTTGGTGAGTTGCGATAACGTGTGCTTACCACCTATTTCTATCACTTTTTCCTGAGTTCCACTGGCACCACATTGGATTCACCACATGGGACTCGAGAACTTCAGGCTGTACCCGTGACCTGTCCAGGTATTTCGATGTGTGACCAAGTCATCTAGGCAAATGCCCCAAACGCACAATGGAGGTGGATATCTGTATTACAAGCACCAAGAACCTCTCCCAGGTCGATTCGACGGCGCAGGGACGAAATATACGAACACACGGCACACGAGACCGAGATCATATGCACATGTGACATGCATGAAGGAGAGTACGTGCTAGACCATGTATTAGTGAAGACCACTTGCAGGACCGGTCGTCGCGGACCTCCGCCCAACTCCACGATGCTAAGGGTTTTCCGGGGAACGCTCAAGAGAGCGCTCCCTGAGATTCAAGTTGGCGGGAACGAAGTACTTGCTTACTTCGTTCAGTGATTCCTTTCATCGTATCGGCATAATCAGGGGAAGGGGAACGAGCCTGAGCAGATGAATCGACGAAGGGATTTACTGGTGATGCGGACTAATACATCACGTTGAATCAGTCGAACCAAGTCAACTGAATGGCAGGTTGACATTGCTCACAATTGTATTTGTAGGTGCCCTTGGCCTCAAGGGAATTCCTTCATCCGTAGATGGCCGACCACCTTGACGTCTCTTGTATATCCAATAACATGACAGAGTGGCACCCAATAGGAGAAAAACACCCCCTCCCACCGTACCACCTATAATAGCACTTATATGTGGCCCAGAAGATGCTCCTCCACTAGATGGTGAAGATTCTGATGGAGAGGGGCTGGAGGGTGACGTGGTTGAGTTGCCGATTGACGTATCCGTACTGTATGAAATACCCATCAATCTGATTCAACCAAGCCAACAGTAGAACAAACCTATAAATTAAATAATCAAACAACATCACCACGTTGCTCCCCGCAAGGACGGGCTGAACCATCATAGTATGAGGCCCGGATTCTAAACTACCGTTGGCATAAACCGGTACATTATACAGATAGTCGGAGGTGTTGCTATCTGGGTTCAAGTGTATGTACGAGCTGACATTGACGTTGTCCAGTTCGAAAAAGACATCCGTCAACTTGGGGAGACCCGGGAGAGTGAGGTTTGCGATGATGAAGAATATGTACAACCCGTTTCCTGACGTACCAAGTGAGCACCGGAGCAACTAGAGCAGGAAATGGCACACCTGTGAATGTGATCTCAATTGCTGGCAAATAACCGTCACTTGGATAGTAGACCATGTCGTGCCAAGTTCCGTTATAAGCCAGTACGTGATCTGGGCGAGCGGAACATGCCGTACAGTTATTGCCAATATTCCAAACCGAAGCATTGGGCAAGTAATTTGGAACTACAGGACCAGTTAAAACAGCATCGTCGACAGTCACATTTTGCAGGACGGCGAGAGCGAAGCTGGCAAAAAGAATGAAGTACACCTGACTCAGCCCGGAATGAAGTCTGAAGGAAATCATGAGAGAACGAGGGAAGAGGGTAAGGGCGAGAGGTTCAGCGGAGGTCTTTGCAACTGGACTAGTGGACCAGTCAACGTGTGTAGACAGCTTAGGGAGCAAAAGGGGGGGTGGGAGGGCGAAGTGACAAAACAGAGCATTCCGACTCAGAGGAATAAAACAAGAAATAGTCTGTAAGACGCCGTGAGTTCAATGAGATTAGCTGCACTGACCCTATTTTTATCAACGCTCATGACCTTCTGGGGGCCATGTGGCAAACCGTTTATTTGGTTCTAAAGGAGGATTCGCAGTCAGGTGACTTTCGGCCAATGGCAAACGCATGATTATCGATTATTGGCGATGCGCCTGGTACGAAAACTTATCATGCTGAGCCCTTCGGACGTCGTAGGGAAAGCGAGAAGGAAATGTATACTAGGAATAAAAGACTTTTTTATACCAAGTTGGCGGTAGATTGTTCCTCATTTGATTCAGAAAAAAGGACTGATGAATCGATCTTTTGCCGGACGTGTGATAAGTTGATAAGGCAGTGTATAGTTGGCCGTGCGCGAATGCATCGATGGGAGGTGGACAACTGAGCGGGGGAGTGTTAATCCCTGATATCCGTTGAAAGTCGTCGCATATACTAGACGGAGCGGACCATTGACCATGCCGCGCCCCTAAGGAATCCACGCCAAGCGGTGCGATCATCGCGGCTGATATATTAAATTAGATGGTCGTTTGTGAATCGAGCACGTTCCGTGCTCGTCGTGCAATATTCAATGCTTGGTGATGGTAGGGAACCGACTATAAGGTGTGTTCACGTCACGATGTCGCTGATAGTTGGAAGGGTGCTAACCTAGTATACTCCTCTCCATGCTGCCTGGTTCACGTTCCGGGAGTGACTCCGGCATGCTAACAAACGTATCACAAAAATATGGCATCCTTCAATAGGTCAGGTCAAGGTACAAAAGTGTTTTGCAAAACCAGAATCATACACGCGCACACACGGTCGAGAAATACATTGTGACCCCGCTCAGCAGTGCCCATTTCATTTCGTCACACTCTAGGCTCGACGCCTCCCTACGCCTCAGCATTGCACAGCAGAAAGTCCGAGGCGGCCCTCTGTAGCCACCGTACGACATGCTGATGCGGATATGCTGCTATCACTGTCTCCCGTTGCGCCCCTGACGGACACGGATTTGGCACGCGAGCGTCCCAGGGCTGAGACACCCAGGGCAACGACCGGTGAGCCGACCGCCGGTTGCCGCGCGTGCGATCGCGCGACGGCGACCTTGAGTCTTTGCGCAAAGATGACTGCCGTGACGACGGTCTCAAAGCCGACTTGCCTAACCCTGCCAGTTGACCTCCGAGAGTCGGAAGACGAGGCACAACTGGTGCTGGTGCTGCTGGCGCCGGTGGATGCGATGATAGGCTGGGACATCACGACGAAGGAAAAGAAATATTCGAGCGGTTATGGAGCTGGAATGGAATAAGTTTGTTATTAGCGGGGTCTGAGTCATGCGCGTCGTGAACAGATAAGAGGATACACACCAGACGGTGCCGAGCAAACGAAGAAGGACGTGTTGGTTAGACGATCGCTGAATACGAGTCTGGGTCCTGAGGCAGGCGGGGGTTGACTGGCAGGAAAAGGCGTTGGTCGTCTACATTTTATACCTGGCATCCTCGTGCCGCCTGCAAGTCGTCGAGTTATCACCGTACTCCTCGAGTTGGAAATTTTTGGGGTGAGTTCGGCACATACCTCAATGCAATTGAATCCACCCTAGATGAATCGTGCGTCCTGCCAGTGCCTGGAGTATGCGATTGTATTGCCATTTGCTGGATCTATTTTGCCGAGCTTCAATTAGATGAGATTAGATCATCGAACACGTTGTCCGTCCGCCAGAGGAGGGCGTTGCGCTAGTCATTAGTATTACATATTTGTCGAAACACGAGCCTAGAAACGTCTTAGGCTATAGTTAATAATGAAAGTCGCTTTTTGAACGTGTCAGGTAAACGGTGGTGCCGTGGTGAAAACCTCGTTGTAATGCTTGTTATTGGGTTATCTACTAGGGACTTGAAATGCCATACCAAAATTACCACCGCACGGGAATGTGATGTTCGAGTCGATAAAAGGAAATATCAGATAGTGGTATGAATTCCCAATGATCCATCACGCAGCCTATACCCGCTGCACGGCACTGGTCTTCATCTCGAAAAGAACTTGGATCTCCTCCAGACTCTTGCCCTTTGTTTCAAGCATGAAAAAGTAACACACCACCGTGACGAAATAGGACGATGCAGAGAATAAGAAGTATGGCCCGCTTGGGGACGCGCGGAGGAAGAGAGGACCGGTCAACGCCATCATGAAGTTAACGACCCAATTAGCAAGCTTATCGCGCGTAAGTAACCTCATGTCGGTGAAGAGAAATGGTAACCTACTTGCTGGAACGCGCATGCCTTCGCTCGTAGGCGTGTAGGTACTATCTCACACCCATATATTTTGATAACCTAGATTAAGGGGAAATCGAGTCACACGCACTGCCAAGGAATAATGCTGGTAAACTTACTATAGCCCAGGACCACGCAAAGTTGGCGACAAACATGTAGATTAAGACGATGACGGCCCACTGGGAGGCTTTTCCGTCAAGGTAAACCTCTCCGTTCGCCTTACCACCGTGAGCTGCATATATGCTGCCGATTGCCAAAAAACAACTGGCAATAGCGATTCCACCTCCTATCAAAGGGAACCTCCGGCCCCACTTGTCCACCCAAATCTGAGACGGGATAGTGAACACTAGGTTTATAACTCCCGAAATTCCAGATGCAAGGAATGAGGCACGTTTCGACGAGAAGCCGGCTTGGGTGAAGAGAATGGGAGCATAATATAGCACGACATCGATCTGCGCCACGCAAAAGACATACTGGTGAAGACGGAGATAAAATGAATTGGCCAGACAAACACGTACGCCACAGAGCATTTGGAATCCCATCAGGAATATTCCGAGCAGACTCCTTCTGATATAGCGTTTCGAGAAGACTTCCGAGAATGTGGCTCGTTGCGTGCCCTCCTCTTCCACTGACCCTTTGATACTTTGGAACTCCTCTTCAACGTTTTCAGTCCGCCGAAGCCCTAACAAGACTTGGCGAGCCTCTTGAAAGCGGCCGCGTTGCACCAACCACCGAGGGGAGAACGGCAGAAAAGCCATCCCGATCGACAGCGTTGCAGCTATACAGGCTTCGACGATAAATGGAATGCGCCAAGCCAGACTATTATCCAATCTGGAAGATCCGTAAGCTATGAAGTACCCCGTAGCGATGCCTATCGTGATAAGAAGTTGAAGCATGTTGGCCACAGTACCACGGATGCCGTGGGGAGCAATCTCGCATAGGTAGATTGTCACGACTGAGATGGATTGGCCTTGCCCAATTCCTGTTATCAGACGAGCACAGATCAGCGCGGGGAAGTTGTTTGTGGAGGCAGATATGATGGTGCCGACGGTGACTATGAGTCCACCAGTGAGAATGCCATATTTGCGGGACATGACATCAGCGACATGGCCACTGCACAAGGAGGATATAGAGGCTGAAAGTAGGATGCAAGCGACATAGATCCCTAGTTGGCCAGATGAAATGTACCCTATGGAGTTGCTGAACTGCGTCATTTGTGTGAGAGGACCAATGGAACCTTTGAAGGAAAATCGTCAGAGAAGGCTCACATAATGACACCTGGAACTCACCAGTGTCGAGTCCCCATAGCATACCAGCTAGAGAGGTATACCACGCTATGAGGTAGATTTCAAGAGTGACTGAAAGCATGTGAGTGATGGCTCTCGGAAATCCACGTAGCGATTTATCGATAAGGCCGAGAAGTCCACTGGCCTAGATCGAATGGGGAAGACGGTCCCGGTAGCCCCATGACCGCTAGATAGCATCGAAGTATGGGAATGTTTCAGAACGTTACACGTAAAATCGACTCAAGGGAGAGGGACGATTGGCGTCCAAGACAAAGTTGCCAGCCTATTAGTAGGCGTAAATTTTTCTCGGACGCCCACTGACAAATTTAAACGAACCTCATCGACGAGCTTCTTTGAGTGTAAGTTGGGTGAATATTAATAGTCGCACGGACAGTGAGACATTTCTCACCCCTGCTGTCAGTTACCCCCCGCCATTATCTTCAGGTTTCAGGCTTCAGAGTGCCCTCGGCGTAGGCTTCGAAGATGCCATTACTCTCTTTTGATTTCTCCCCATCAACGCGACGAGACACTCCAAGCCTGGAAGACGATCCAGACGATACACCGAAAAGATGGTTCCACTACCTCCCTCTCTGTGGTAAGTTGCAGGCTCGGATCTTCAAATAACGATTCTCAACGCAACTCGCCTGGACAGCATTAATTGCTTTGATGATCGCTCCGCACCCGTCTTGGCTGTATGTTCTCGTCAATCATTACCTCCGTACATTCCATTCGCCTTCGATTTTTCTCGTTCACTTATTTGTCTCATACACCCTTACATTCCTTGCATTTTGCTCGCTCATTGTTTGTGTGGCTCGTGACCCCGGGCCAATTTCGCTTCCCAAAGGAGTTTCGGATGAGGACAGCGAGGGTACTGGCAGGGGTGATCTGGGATTGCAGGAGGCTCTCATGGCTACTTCAGACTTCGATGACGAGTTGGCTCCCCTCAAATGGTGTCGTAGGTGCTGGGGACCGAAGCCAGAGCGCACACACCATTGCAACCTTTGTGGGCGCTGCGTATTAAAGATGGGTAGGTTAACGGATGTTCTTGTTCGGCTGTCGCAGGTGCTGATTGGTCAGACCATCACTGTCCGTGGCTTGGAAGCAAGTGTGTGGTGCGTTCAGGTGACTTCGAACCGAGTTGCTCCTCTCAATCTTCTCCCAGGGTCATAGGACGTACCCCGCATTCTTTCACTTCATATCCTGCATTACCTTGCTCTCAACTCATATTGGTATCATCTCCGCCCATGCCTTCTGGTGGTCACTCCATAACTCGACCTCGGTGCCGGTGAGCACGTACACCTGTAAGCTTACCACTCTGAAAAATGCTGACTTGTCGACGAGGATGATGCCACGCCTATTCATGAGCTTCTCTTGGTTGCGGCTGGTCTTGTCTTTGCACTTGTTGTCGGTTCTTTCACAATATATCACATCTACCTCATTTCGTAAGTGTCCTTTCATCCTAGTAGGCTCGCATGATATATTAATTGTGTGCAGTACGAATCAAACAACTCTAGAAAGTCTCTCACCGTTCCTGCTCCTTCGATATCTAGCACCGCTCCCTGTGTCACTCCGCCTCTCGGATCCTCCTATGGAACACGAGCTGTCATTCAACCAGAGAAATATCGTACGGAACGCACATCGTTCACTAAAGTTGTATGATGTTGGGTGGCGGAGGAACTGGGCACAAGTATTTGGTTGGAGCAAACCACGCGGTTGGGTGTACCGCCTCACGTATGGTGGCGCCAGGTTAGTAGGCATTGGATATCATCCTCGGTGTCATAGCCGCCGCCTGGCAATTCCGTCGGTGCTGATTAGCGCTTTACAGCAAAGGGGACGGGCGATCCTTCCCTCGCAATCCCCGTGCCGAGGAGATGCTATCTAAACTTGGGGAAAGGCTTGCGACTGTTGACAAGGACACGTGATATCCCCCTCTCTTCAAATCGTGTTTTGATGATGGCATTGCACTGCCCTACTACCTTAGTTTATACTCCTCGATTAATAGTGTGTTTTTGCTGTCTATTAGCACTGTTGTCTTGACATTATACATCAGATATGTATCGCCGGGTCATCCCTGACTTGATGCATCGATGGCTCAAGAGTAAACCTAGTAGTAGGGGTGGTTCGTGGATAATAGCAACACGAAATTCAAATCGGCTAACCCCACCTAGATGACCACATGCAACTTGAGGTTCTCCGTACCTCATCGAATGGCTGAGCTCCATGGGTGCTCTTCCCACACATTCCTGTACGTTCTGTGATTTGGCACGGTCGCCGGACTCGGAAGCGAACATCCACCCACCCTTCCGTTTCGTTCACGCACTGACTTTCATCCCGAGGCGCGAATCCTTTCTCCGACGACGTCCGTATGTGGCACGAGTCGAGGACGTGCCAGCAGAAGTCGACAAAGCCTGACATATAGTGCGAGGTGATAAGAAATAACCATGATGAGAGGCTGTATCGCTTCCACATACTATTAGTTCGAGTTTGTCGCGTCGTGCGGCCAGGGACCGCATGAAATACCTCGCGATCAAAGTTATCCGCGTCTGCGAAAACCAGTACACACGGGCGGCGCCGTTGTAACATTTGTACATAGGCACTGCGGATTAAATATGATCGGTTAGGTTACTTGTTCGGCTATTGCAGGTGCTGATTGGTGATGCTATCATCACTGCCAGTGCGTTCATGCGATGGCATCGGATCGGGCTCGGAGTTGATTTTCACAATCTTCAGTTCCCTCCACAATCTCCGTGCCAAATAGATGCTAGCGAAACTCGCAAAGGTACGGCTCGAACCTGTTGACGAGGACGACGTCGTGATATCGTCTTCCAAGTTCAAGTTTCTTGAAAAAAAAAGTTCGACGATGCCGGACATTCAGTGCACTGCCCTACTACATATGTAAGTTAGATTACGCTCGCCAATTTATGGTGTATTCTTGCTGTACACTATGTGCACTGTCCTTCATTGTTGTCTTGACTATACATCAGATGTGCATCGCCGGTCACTGTTCTCGACCGAGTTGACCCTCGCGCTTGATAAGCCTTCAAGATCGCATCGCCTTTCCTGAGGGATTAAAAGGCCTTCCACTTGTTCGTTGTCCTTCAGCTTCAACAACTACATTCCACCACTGAAACATGGCTATCCACCACATCAGTAAGTCACCACAGAAATTCTTTGCCAGCGTCGCCCCTCTGACATGACCGTCATCGTCTGATAGTCCTGCTCAAGTATAAAGCCGACATCGCGGCCGCCGACGTCGAAAAAGTCAGGGCGACACTGCGCGGCCTCCCGTCGTTGGTGCCCTCCATCGTCGAATTGAAGGCTGGCAAGAAGATCAAGCATCCCCTGGATCAAGACTATGACGATGGTCAGTCCTATTGTAGCGGTTGCGAGTCGACTGGAGCGGCTAAGCCGTGGAAAAAAATGATTTGATTCATTAACTGACTTCTGCCTTGTATGCTGTAGCCGTTATTCTCGTGTTCAAGGACGAGGCGGCGTTGAAGGATTACACATTGAGCAACAAGACACACCGCGAGTATCAGGCATCTACGGAACCTTTTATTCAAGGTTCGTCGCATGCTCTACCTGCCAGAGTGACCGGCTGACAGGCGTTCCAATGTTCCAAAAAATCCAGATAAGTTGATATTCGACATTCAGGTCGAAGAGTGAACGGGAAACAAGGCACTGTAAGATAATTGTGGACTTACATGTATAGTGAACAATAAAGCGCTCGAGCATGCATATCTTAACCTTGACTACTAGCAAGTGTGAAACTGATTTGAAAGCAGTCATAAACCGAGTCGGGAGCGGTAAAAGTTTGTCCCACTGGTGTGCACCTCACGGGTCCATTAGTAGAAAACCCACTCACTTATCAGTGTCGAACAAAAAGTCATGGCCGTCATCTTCGCCTTCCAAAAAGTGCGTCGGATGTAAAACTAGTTGGGGAGACATCCGTGTCTTTGATGGCGACAACACCAAAATCGACCGGCGGCTCATATAGATGGCCACAAACATGTTTCAAGAGGTTCTCCACTTACCAGATGGCAACGGTTAGTCTGGGCTGCGCGAAGCGCACCCCAGCATCCCAGAGGGAGTCAGTGTGCGAACTCGTTTACTGCGTCCGTCAGTCGTCCCTGGAGCCTCGGGACGGTACGCGCATAAACAAGCAAGCTGCCGCCCTTCCAGGGCGTTTGAGGGAACTACCACTCACTTACCAATGTTACCATACAGAGGAAGAAGTTGGCGCGAGCAGTGACCACGAGCGGGTGTGCCGGCAGTAACAAGAGTGGTCGCGATGTGTGGGAAGCCGCATTAGTGACCTATGATGAGGTAGCACCGTTAGTACATGTGATCAGTGCTTATAAGCCAGGGTCTCACAGATCTATTATAGATGGAGGACGAAATGGGTCTGTGAGATACGCCTCTCAAAAAGTGAGGGCGTGATAAGCCTTCTGACAGATAGTCGAGTGACCAGCCAGTCGGACATTGTTCGCCACACACTGAGACTAACTACCTTTAGGATGCGTCCGATTCCATCGCCTTTCTTGAGTTGCTAATTAAAAGGCATTCCGCTTGTTTTGTTGTCCCTCAGCTTCGACGACCACTACCACAAACCATGCCTATCCAACACGTCAGTAAGTCACCACGGAACTTACAAGCATCCTCAGACTCTCGCCCCTGACACGACCGTCATCGTCTGATAGAACTGATCAAGTACAAACCCGGCATCGCAATCGCAGACGTACAAAAAGTCAGGGCGGCGCTTGGCAGCCTCTCGTCGCTGGTGCCTTCCATCATCGATGTGAAGGCTGGCAAGAAGATCAAGCATCCTCTGGAGTCTGGATCAAGACTTTGACGAAGGTCGGTTCTGCCCAACCGTGGGAAGATGATTCTTAATTCATCAATTAACTGACTCTGGACGCTGCAGGCATCATTATCGTGCTCAAGGACGAGGTCGCGTTGAAGGATTACATATCTACCATCAAGGCAGACCCCGTGTATCAGGCATCCACGAAACCCTATATCCAGGGTACGTTCCATGCTCTACCTGCCAGCGTAACCGGCTGACAGAGGCGTTTCAACGTTCCAAAAAATCCAGATTTATTGATATTCGATATTCATGTCGAAGCGTGAACGGGAAACGAATACTGTAAACGAATACTGTAAGATAATTATGAACTTGCAAAGTGAACAATAAAGAGCTCGAGTATGCATATGTTAACCTTGACCAGGAGCGAGACTGTACTAAACTAGTCATAAATCGGGAGTGGCAAAAGTCTGCCCCACATGCACAGTCAGCTTATGTCCCTCATGGGTTCATAGAAAAGCTACTCACTTGTCAGTGTTGAACAAAAAGTTATGGCCGTCATCTTCGCCCTCCAAAAAATGCGTCGGATGTAAAACTAGTCGAGGAGGTGTTGGTGTCTGATAACAAATAACTCCAGAGTCTGTCGACTCACCTAGATGACCACGAACATGCTTCAACAAGTTCTCCATTTCCGCCCATTCTGCCTTGTCCAACGACTGAGCTCCTCGGACGTTCCCCTTTCCAAAATCCTTTTCCTGCATGTTCACAGTCGTGTGAAGCGAAGATTCGCTCCTTTTTTGGTCTCGGTAATTCAGCTCCTCGACGCTTTCACCCAGAAGACCTGGTCCTCTCTCCAAATCACTAGTTGACGATGGGGTCGAATAGGATAAAGCCTGACGAACAGTGCGACGTAAAAATTACAATGAATCCAGTAGGGATTTAACTTGCTCACCCCATTAGTAAAGCACTCATGGTGAGCAACAAAGTGCTTGTATTGTTTCCACGTGGTCACCGTGTCGTCTGGGACTACATGGAACACCTTGCGATATATCTCCGTCTGCGAGAAACTGGTGAGACGAAAAAACGCGAAGAAAATCAACCGAGCACTCACGTTGTGCTTGGCGCACGCAACCCAAACGTCCCCCCAAAACTGATCCGAGACCGGATCTTCGAAATCATCCGGGTGGACATGCGGCACTGCCATCGAGACCGGCTGCTTGCCCTTGACCTCCTGAAGATGTCTACGTTTCGTTCGCTGAGATGATTTATCAAATATGCTCTTCTTTCCACTCGAGTTGCTGTGGTGCAGGGTGGACTGCGACTCGTGAGCGGAATTTTCCCCCTCATCTGCTAACGGCGCATCTGTATTACGGTCAGATTCTTGGCTGACACGCACACTCGATGGATTGGTGCTGGGCCACCCTTCATTTTCCAGAAGCGGCGGACGTTGGGGGATCTTAGCCTCCACCGTAGGAACTCCCGCGCTAGTTACTCCAACGGAAGGACACAGTGCATGGCCGTTCTGGAGAGGCCCCGAAACTGGGGAGTTCGCTTCGCCATGTGTTATGGATGGATGGAGTGCCTTCGACAGTGTTTCAGCAGCAGCCTGCTCGGCACCTTGAGCGCCTTGGCAGTCAGGTCAGCAAGACAGCCGTGAGGTCAGAGAATATATGCACCTTTTTTGATTGCTTGAGTGGCATTGTGCAATGCATGGCGAATTGGCTGCTCATGCGTCACTTCCACAATTGGACGACCGGGCAGTTCTTGCTCTGCATTCGGGTCCCACTTCTCTTGAGGCAGTGGCTCGCGGTGTGACTCTGGATGCACATCATCGATCTGATCTCCGCCTGTCAAGGCGTCGACGTCGATTCCAACGTGTTCTCGCATCAACCGGACCCGGAGGGTGTGCGCAAATCGCCCCACTTTGAACGGACTTCC
>JBBPQC010000252.1:0-26602 GCA_038092295.1 Leccinum arenicola
TCCAGTGGTGTTTCTGTGGGGTTCTGGGGGGTTCTGGGGGTTCTGTGGTTCCAGTGGTGTTTCTGTGGACCTCTGTGGGTTTCTGTGGCATTTTTTGGGATTTGCTGATGCGGGTAATACCTTCTGACTCCAATCTCCCATCCACTGGCAGTGACGCAGAATCCTTGACTCTGCAGCCCCACCTCCACTCGTTTCCGACCATTTCTTGTCAACGGCGACGGCTATAGTGTTGAAGAAGAGCGCGAGTTGTTGTTCGGTGCTTAGGTTGTTGGCGGGCTGAGCAGGTGATGTGCCAGTGGTGGCGAGTGGCGTAGACAAAGTGGTTCGGAGGAGTGGCCAGCGCCAGCGTTTTCCGATAGTGTCGTATAGCTGGAAAGCCGTCAAAGAGTTCGGAGGCTGTGGAAATTCTTCGCATATGTACTGCGGCAATGTGTCCCACGGGACCGTAAGCTCACCGGCGCCTGTGGAAATGGATTCGAATTGTTTGGAGAAGGGTGCGAATATGAGGTCAATTGTGTGCCCGAGCGCAAATGTCGGTGTAGCCTGATCGTTGGGGGTGTCGTGGATCACGGCGAGTGGTGTAGCCTGATCTTTTGTGTTGAGACTGCTCTCGTGGATTATGGTACCGGCGAGCTCCAAGGAAGTGAGCGCATCCATCTCGGGAACTGTTCGGCCGTCTCTGGGGGGGGTGGGATCCAAGTGACTTGTAAACGACGTCTGTTGTCAAATACTTGATATTCCGCGATGCCATTTGATGTCAAATCGTCTGAAACGTAGGCTAGTAAGGCTACGTAGGCTACGTAGGCTTGGGAGGGTGTGTGGCGCACTATGTCCGCAGTCGTCTCCTCCCATCATTCCTCTAAAGTAGTATACATGATGGCAGGCAAAGCATATAAAAGTATAAACAACAACAAACTGTATTAATGTAGAATTACCGTGATAGGCATAGATGCAGATACTTATCAAAGTACTTGTTAAGGTAGAATTCTGTAGAATGTTCGAAGGAGTTATATGCCGTCAACCGTGAATCTGCGGAAGGTCCAAACCGTGGAATGAGGTGGGCAAAAGCCCGTACTTGACTCAGCGGAACCACGTCCCCGATACGTTGGCCATTAGTTCTCTTAGCACGCTTGAGGATCTGAAGCTGAGATGCAGCATCACTGCCAAATGAATCAAATCGTTCGACATAAACGAGGAACTTATCCTCCCATGGCCATTCGGCTCCAGTCTTGCCCAATGGACACATTATACATCGTATTTGACCCACAATATGCCCTGAAAATATATGGCTATAAGGAAACAAGAAGAAGAGGAAAGAATGATACGTTACCATTCAACCCACTGCGAGGCCAATCAGCACCTGCTTCGACATTGATGATAGAAGCATCATAACGACCCAGAGGCCATTTGTCGTTTGGAGGGGATGCGAACAACGTTTGAGCAGGAGCGATGTCCTGGTTGTGTAACAGAAGGTTCTGGATTCGTACCTTGACCCACATCTGCATTTCGCTAAAAGGTAGCGCTGCGGTGTGAGAGGCGCGACGCTGCCCTTTGATAGTGTGAACAACGGGACGGTGGTGGGCCCTATCGCGCGCGAGATAATCTGCAAGAGCGGCGCGCAAGTCTGGGAGTGCAAATCGTTCGGCAGCCTCATCCACACTGATGCGTCGTATGGAAGGATCGAAGCCGAGATGGATAGCCATAGTTCCGACGCAGAACATACGAAGGGGAAGAGGGACGGTTCCCGGCCTTTTATCGCGGAGACGTGATGCTAGCACAAAGTAATTTGTTGCGGGACGAGATAAGAATGTGGTGGGATTGAAGTGGTCCTGCTCGCCTGTCCCCTCGTCACCATCCAAGTCTTCGCCTTCCTCATCACCTTCAACGAGCTCTGCGGGACTCGGATCTCGTGACAAATCAAACTCCTTCCTGTGTAGCATCGTAGCAAGTTCGAATGTGCGACATTTTTTGGCTTGGTCCAGATATCAACATATTTGCGGGTCGTAATTGTTATTGTTGCTGGCGCTTGCAGGAATTTTGATTTCGGAGACATGCGCGTGCTCCGTAATATCCGCGGACCACTGGATAGCGACTCCGAGTCATTTGATGCTGGGTACGAAGCTTTGCATTAGCTCCAGTTTCGGGATATACCAATTATCTATGGGTTTGTTCGCCTTTCCAAGTCGTCCTCTGTTGTCAAGAACAGCTTGTTTGTTTGCGTGGAACGTATCTAACGCAGAGGAAATGAGCTTGAGGTCATCCACGTCGATGGAGTAAGCCTGAACTCGATATCGAAATTCGATTAGTGCGCGAATGGCAGTGACGAACGGAACCGGAGCAGCCCCAGCAATGATGCCAACGATGTAGCGTTGGATGTCGCGGTGTACACGTCCGGTGACTTGCTTCAGCTTTGAAAATCCGTCCTTGAAGTGGCGAGAACCAGCTGTAGGCTGGATAACTGAGATTCGAAAATCGAGTTCCGACTGACCGATAACGTTGAGGCACCACTTGACGTCGTGGTCCCAGAATTCCTTATGTACGTGGTGAAGGAGCTCGGGGGAAAGGAACGAATGGGGGCATGACAATGGAAAATCCCGGAAAAAGGGGTCGCTAACACCGTTCAAACGGAATCGTTGTGCTTCGCGGAAGAATGCCTGTAGGTCACTGGAGGGATCAGCTTTGGACTTCGCAACTTGGAGTTGCGTGATAGTGGTCGAGCCAGTCCTTGGTTCGTGGCGAAAAGGATCTCCGAACTGTCTGTACATCGCCATGGTGACCGGCGACGTCTTTCCCCCGACACACGCGAGCATTGCTGCCTCGGGAGTATCCACGATGTAACTTGCAACCGGAGTAAAACAATAACGTGTATTGCCGCCGGGATCTGGTAACATGACACCATGCTCAGCGGCCTGCTTAATCGGCTGGAGGACGATATCCAAGCACTCGTGGATCAGTCGATCCTCTAATACGCCACGCATGCGCTTGTTCTTGTGCACGAACTTTGGGGTGGGCAAAAGAGCCGTAAGCATGAATGAATTTGAGGACAACTTGAGACGGGCGGACATCTTGATATTAGCAAGACTAATTAGGAGGGGGTGGGCGACTCTACCGCCGCACAGAGTGGTGTTGAAACAGTATACGTCTAGAACTTACTTCTAGACTATTCTTTCATTTTCTATGATGACTCATACTATATTACTTTGCTTACTGATCAGCTTACTGATCATGACTCATTATGACATCATCCGCAGTACATATGACTCACATATGACTCGTTGATTACATATCATGATAAGAGTCTTATACGCTATTGGCTAGACTCTTGTGGAACATTCCACCACATTCTATATACCATAACATGTACAAACATATCATGTAGTATATAAGATGGACGAAGACGTCCATTCAATCCAAGTTGTTTTCACACTACTTCTATCGCTACTTTCAACAAAGCTACTCTCAAGTTACTTTCTCTCAATCCGCTCATACATTCCTAGTAAGTTCTCTACTAGAGATTACTTCCTTTATACTTTCCTCTTTGGTTCTACTTGAACCCCTCGGCTGCGCTATTAGAAGTTCGTATAACTTCTAAAGCTTCAAGCTCAATGGGAGCTTACTGCTGCTGAATTGCAGAAGGAGGAGACGCTGAAAAGGTTAGATTTACAGATCCTCGAACGGAAAGTCCAGTTGGCGGAAAAGCAAATCGAATACATGCGTACGATGAAAATGCTTGGCATCCCCACTGGCGCGGACTCCCCTTCGACTCAAGCAAACTTTACGCACGAAGACTTCCCGGACGTGCAATTTATGGGCAGCACCGGCGGGCATCATCACTTTGATGGTGCTGCGGCTGGTCCCTCCGCTACTCAGGCTGCCCCCTTATACCGTCATTGCATGAACAACTCTTCGAGTCAACTTGGTCCGATGTCCCACCCCTCCGCCGGCCCCCCTCCTGCTCATGCTTACCCGGGCGAGCCCTTCCATCATCCGAGTCTTACGGGTATTTCTCATGTCGGCAGTCCGACAGGTGGCGTCTCCACTGCCTCCGCTACTGGCCCCGGTCCCTCTGCGGCATATTCTTTTATGCCACCGCCTCATTCGCCCGCTTGAAAAGGCAATCCGCCGGACTTTCATTCTCATACCCCATGCCGCCTCCCTCTCTCATTCCCCGGCTCAAACTTGTACTACATTCCATGCCGGCACTCTAACGTATTAATGTTTACCTGTAAACAGTGCAAAGTCGACTCGAACCGTCGGATGTAGGAGTTGAACATTCGGTGTGTCTTTCCTTGATTCTACACGTAATACATGCTATCCGCTGTGTTCTAAGCTTCGTCGGAGACCCCTTCGTCCACCACATACGGCTCGCCGATCGCGCGGAAAAGGTCATTCATCAACCGGACACGGAAGCATTGCGCCGGCGTATTGACCACAACCGTCGGACTCCGGCACCACCACGAGTTCCGGTTCGCGGTTGGCATCGCTGACTTCTTGCCGTGCCCAAGGCATCGACGATGACCGACCAAGCTGAGTCTCGAAATATATGATCATGTTGTGCAGAATTAAACTTGAACACTGCACCCAATGCACGGTGTACTTCAAGTTTGCCAGCGTTCGAATGTGAGTGCAGAGCTCTTTCAACGACTGAAATCGTCCTTTTAGCGAAGCGAACACGTGCTCAACGCGCATGCGAACCTGAAACAATGGTGAGTGAGTCCGTGTTACATGATCTGAACTGTATTCACCTTTGACAGATGACAGTTAAACAGATTCTGCGCCCTCAACAACGGCACACCACGAGCTGCCTTAAATGGAGCTACGCTCCAAGTTTTCAGAGCATAAGTGCTATCCGCCCAAAGCCAGTGACCCGCGGGTATCAAATCCTCTGCTTCCTGTGCCACCCTAGTTCCTTGAAACGCGTATGAGTCGTGGACGCTTCCCGGTTGGCCCAGACCGTAATCAACGATACGCAAATTGTATACCATGACGACGACCTATCCGAGTCATCACCACGTCAGATCGCGGCGCAACGGCAAGTACGCGTGGCCCTTACCTGACAGTTCAGTGAATATTTACCTTTTCTATCCGTAAATGTATCGCCGTAGAGCGTTGGCTTCTCGAACAGGTTAAATGTGGACCCGTCGACCGCGAAGACCCCTCCACTCCATTCAGCGCACGTCTTCTTCTCTACAAATTCATGCGCTAATCACATGTCTTCTTCCCCCTCAGTAGGCATCTCCATGAATTCGTCGTGCTGATTGAGAATGGAAACGATGACACGGTTCGTACAATTAACGACCGATCCGATGCTAACCCTCGCCCACTGCGAGACATCTTTGGGCGATACGGCGTTTCCGTAATGGCCGGCGTGGTTCAAGAAGATCGCCAGCTGAAGCGCAACAGGGAGCTGCGGATTGTTGGAGCGCGAGCGGAATATAGGATCTCCACTGATGTGATCCAGAATGCAGTCGAAGACGTCCGGATCAACATGGACCTTCTTGCGAAACAAGTGAGGGTGGAACTCGGAAAAGTGGTCAAGGAGGTGGATTTGAGATGCTCGGAGTGGTGGAACGATGACGGTATTCAATACGCGCGCCCGCACAACCTCATTGCGGAATGCTCGTATCGCATCAAGTAGGCGGCGATAATGAGCTGCGCGCTCTTCATGCGAATTGATCGATGATACCATCACCACGGTTGAACCACCGTCAGTGGAGGGGGAGGTAGGAGAGGCAGGGGAAGGTGGGGAAACGTATATGTACTCCCCGGACGAGACAGAGATCAAGGATTCGTCGGAGGATTCGTCCTGTAAGTCTTCTAACCGTTGTTCAGCAATTTGCAGCTCTAATTGATTGATTGCATCCAGCAGGACTAGTTTCCCGGATGTACGAGGCATGGTGGGAGGTGGTGGACAAGCGAGAGGGTGGGGCGGCATATCTACGATCCATCGATTCGATTGACTGCGGTCTACCTGTATTTCAACTGATTCCTCTTGATTTTATGGACTTGTTCGTTTTCGTTGCACATTCATGTGACTCGGCAGCCTCGGACCGACGATCGGCAAGCTCTCGGCAAGTGCGGAATTCAAATCGTATCAAAAATCAGAGCTCAAGAATAGCCAAATAATAACCAAATAATAGCCCATAATAGCCAAATAAAACCGTTGCATAGCCTACTTGAATACCACTAATAATTGCTGTCCAATAATTCAAAAACCTACATTCCAATCATCTCTTGCTACTCATTCAGCTTGCCAAAAATCATGGAATAATTGAACTGAGTTACATTCAAACATTTACAGCACTAATACTCTGTCATATTCAACCCATTTTGTCAGCTCAACTGAGTAGAACTTATGCATATGCTCTTGTATATAGTAAACATAACATATTCATGTCCCGTCTGCAGCACTCACACCATGCCAAACTAGCTTGCTGTTAAGGAAACATACCAAGCTGAAATTGTAAAGGAACCATATGCCAAAAGTGCTCAGTTCCAGCACAGCCTCTTTGTAATCACCCACAGAAAGCATGAGATCAAACCAACAGATGTTAGTTTTGGGGTCTCTCTCGATGTAGTGGTGATTCTCTATTCATTATCAATGTCATTACCATGAAGATGGAGTACCAATGGTCCAAGCCTTCATGTAAATCCAGTAGTTCATCGTCTTCCTTCAGTGTTTTGATCATGTATTTGCTGATGGCATAAAGTTCTGGATGAACAATGGCAAGCAAGCAATTCAAAAGCTTGACTGTATGGTGATTGGACTTCATCCAAGCTCTTGTTGTAGTATGTTTTGCATTTTTTAAAAGTGGAGATGAGCAAGGCAAATCATCTGCTGTCTTTTCACATTCTTTAGCGATATGATGAATATTCAGTGAAAGCTTACTTCATGTTCCTGTCAATGCCATGCCACCGATACGTTTAACAACCTGCCAATGTTTAGAGACTTGAAATATGCCAGATCAGATTGCCATGGTCAGTTTTCGTGCTTTGAATGATTTCCACCTGCCAACATTTGAATGCAGCTGAGTGAGACATTTCACAAGCTTACTGTCCTTTTCTGTGTCAATATTCCCAGCAGATACCAACAGAGGATTCAATTGTGACAGTCAACTACCACTGCAAGACTCATAAGGATGGATGGTCCTTCTTTGCCAGTATATTGGCATAAGTTGATAACTGGGAATGTTGCTGCCAACTCGTTTTCAACCTTCAAGTATTGACCATCAGCTCGACTGCCAATGGCTTTGCCATATTTGTCAGCATCCCAAAGAACACTGACTGCAATGACTAAATGTGAAGGACATGTAGAATAGTTGATAACTTACCTTTATTCTCATAGGTGATCTCTAATACACCTGCCATATGAGAAAGTTCTTCTTCTAATGGAGCATCAACAATCAGTCCTTTCTCCTTGCAGTGCTTCCTCAGAGTTTTGATGAACATGATCCAAATTTCATTTACATAAATATTCCTTTAAATTCTACACTACTGTTGGAATTGTTACTCCTTGGAGTGGTATCCTTTGTCTGATTGGTATTGCTATCTTCATCGAGTTTATCGACCTTCATAGAGTCAGAATATTCCGCCTTGCTGAAGCCAAATTATCCATGGTTCAGCAAAATATTAATGAAATAAATGCTTACCTGTTCTGTTCGGTCACCCATCCACCATTTTCTTCATCTTCAGTGCAGAGATCCACTTCTTTCTCTTTTCCCTTTCCCTTCCTCGAAGTTTTTGAAACTTCTGCCTTGGAGTTTGCCTTGATCCTGGAGGCAAGATGCTCTCAGGATTTGGCCACATGGACAATGTGTCCAGTGGCAACCTTTCTAGTGGCGGAGGTGAACTGCTCGAGCTTGGCTTCAAAATGTTCTTGAACTTCTTCCCAGAATGCCATGATAGATCCTAAGGATATGTATCATAGACAAGGTGGGGGAGTTTTCAGATGTAGTGGACAGTGTGGTGGTAATACTGGTAGTCCAGGATGATCAGAGGGGTACTTATGAAGAGACTGTGCACTCTGGAGTAAGTCCTGTAAAAGAAAACAAAAATTCAGACGTCACAAGCATCTGCATGTGTCAATTGGGGGAGCCTGAAAAGATGGATTCAATCTTTTCTTTAAGATCTATCTTGCTGGCACTACAATTTTGGAGGGATGTAATAACTCATGTGCATCACAGGTATCACACACACCTGAAACCAATTACACTTGGTTTAAAGCATGTGCTGATCCACTATGCACAGGGTAAGGTTTGATACTATTTCTGGCAGAATGGCAGTGTCTTCTTGAATGAGATCTAAGCCCATTCAAAGTGAACTGGCAGAATCAGGGTCATACTAACCCAACACAGTGTCTTTAGTCCAAGTTGCTATGTATCTTGGGATTGATCACACAATCAATGGCTCTTAACTGAGCAAGCAATTCCCTTAGCCTACTCTAGGATCCGAGTACATTTGTGACAAGATGCAGCGGCAATGATAATGACTGAGCCCCGAAGTGTATGGCAGCTTTGACCTAATGAAGTAACCAAAGCTGGTCAGACTATCAGACTAGCACTCAGGAGCTGACAACCACACTTGGAAAGAGAAAAGAATGGAGATGGAAGTGAAGGACTTTTGTATAAGTTGAAGAGGTCAAAGCTGGGTCTACCAGCTATGACCAACTTGAATATTTATACAAGCGGACTATTCTACATACAGGTGACTACATGAGGCATTATATACATACTCAATGACATCATGTCTTCATAATGATATAAAGAAGTGGGTGGTAATGGAATGATAGTGGTAACAACATAGGAATGTAGTGACATTGAAGGAAAGGGCTGAGGGATAGGTCACTTGACCTTAGTCTGGGTGTCAGTATGTCTGGTCTTAGTTTGTGGTGTCAGAGAGGCCGGACTGTGATGGACTACCAGACTGTAAGCGGTCGGTCAGTAATGGTGATTTACAACAACAACAACAAAGGAGGCCAGGAGCTGGAAGGGCCTGAGGATATAGAGAAAGTTGCAGACAATCTTGATGGGTGGGTTGATGAGGCTGAGGGGTTAAGTTGAGATGAATGTGTGCAGCTCAAGGCACATGTCTGTCCATTGAAGTCAATCCTTGTGAGAGTAAGTGCAAAAAAGAAAAAGGGAAAGGTACCACTGAACAGGAAGCAGGTATGCAAGCTGGCCTTCAAGATTATCCATTTGACCACTATTCTTTTGCCAGCTTGGAAGACGATGGTGGAGGAATTTCATATGCCCATGAAAATAATTCCCCGAGATGTTCCAACTTGTTGGAATTTGACATTCAATATGGCCAACTTTGTCTTGCAATACTGTAGGCCCATCAATGCCATCACTGATAAGCGGAAGCTCAAGCTCACTGACTGCTGTTACTGCTGGCCTGGGTAGGATCAGCTATAGACTTGAAAGTACTAGGACAAAGCTGAAGGCAAGGGTATAGTCAAACAAGTATAATGTCTTGGCAAGACAACTAAGGCTAAGGCTAAGGACACACCCAAAGAGGGCAGAGGAGCTGAAGGTTGGACAAAGGGACTCGAGGTTTGGCTGAGAACTCTAATATGATTTCAAGTAGCTCTAGCTTAGGGAATTACAAAATGAGGAGAGGAGTCCTTAAGTACTATGACCTGGAAGGCGATGGAATCGCAAAGAAGGAAGGAGTCATCTACAGTAAAGAATGAGTCAGAAGCTGTGGAGACCTAGACTGTACGATAAGCGATGATTGAAAGCTGATGAAGCAACAGCATCATCATGAGTCAGAAGATAAGAATAGAGATAGGGAAATATTGGAATAGTGATAGGGAAAGGCAGGAATGGAGATAGGCGAAAGACAGACCATTAGCAATGTGAAGGGAGTGAAATCGCCCGAGATCTATGTTACAAGGTGAATACAAAGTAAAGGTGATGAGTGAAGAACAGTGAAAGGGAAAAGAGATACATAGAGAGCTTATGAGACGATCATAATATTACTCCTATTGTAGCCTTGGAGTTACTGACCCAAGCTTCAATAATCCTATCCAGGATAAGAGTGCTCATTATTAATATTGGTGTTCACTACATCATTATGAGTATCCTCTTGATCATAGTCATATCCAGGGGATGGAGGGTGATCATTGAGGGGAGGGTAGATGGGGCAAGGACGAGGATGAAAAAATGTAGCAGATCCTTGAAAAGAGCAGAAAGGTCTTCTGCAACCATGGCCAGAATGAGTGGATGGGTAAGATGAGTGAGAGGAGAATGAGGATGAGGAAGAAGGCGAGGACTGTGGAGTACGATATTTAAGAGGACAACTCCCTTGGTTATGTCTTGGTGCTTGTTGGAGACAGCGAGGACAAGTATAATGGGAACAGTCGATATGAATGGAGAGGGTTGCCTATAGGTGAAGCAAGACTTCTTGAACAACCTGTGACTTGGGTCTATGAGGAGGTCGAGTTCTCTGGTGAGTTGGGCTTCTGCTGAGTTCATTGTGGCATCCTCAGCACACATCAAGGGGAAGGAGGATGTAGATGGGGTTAAGGTGATGGATGGAGGTGGAGATTAGTATGCAGGGTTAGTATGCTCCAGGTATTCTTCGTCATTTCCATGTACTAAGACCAAGTCATAGACTGCCTCGATCTTGTTGATCTCTGCTTGGATCTCCTCTGGTCCAAAAGGAGGAGAGGGAGAGGGAGAAGGTACAAGGGTGGGAATGGTTTCCACAGAGAAGGGAAGGATTGCCTGAGGGCTTGCTGCCTCTACCTCAGCAGGAATACAAACATGGAGAGGGGGACGAGAGAGACCCAGGGAAGAAGAGGGCATTTGTGGAATGGTAAGGAGAGGGGAGTATATGGTCATTTCAGCCAGAAAGTGATCTATATCAGTAACGAACTCAGTCATCCCAAGTTGATGCATGGCAGAGAGAAGGTGTTCATCGACAGCTTTCTGCATGGCAATGATCTGAGAGGAAAGAAGGCAGCATGGGAATTGGATGAGTTCCTCAGATTGGTGGCGATACCTCCGAGATGAGAGATATGGGTGAATACATTATACAATGAGTGAAGAGGGGATTCAAGGTCAGCATAGGCATAGATGTCTCTGGTGTAACGAGCATCCTGTAAATAGGTGCAAAGCTTGTGTAAGTTTTCCAGCGAGGCATTGTCAGTCACAAGTTTGTTGGCATAAAGGGGAACATTGACAGTGGCTATATGATATATATTGGAACAAATGGGGAGGGGAGAGGAGTCAATGTGCCAGGGAATAGGAGGTTTGTTGTTTAGATTCTGGGAGATGGGGGAGGAAGGAGGGGATTTGAGATCGTTAGAGCCCAGAGGCATTTCACCAAGAGGGCTAAGGAGACAACCTTAAGCTAAAGGACTAGTAGGAGAGGAAGAACTACACGATGAAAAAGGGGCAAAAGAAACATGGTAGATATGAAAGAAATTGAGTCGGAAGAGACATAGCTAGACATTCTTTGTATGAGAGGTCAGTATTGGGTTTCTAAAGTGAGAAGAGTTAGGAGGGAAAAGTGGTGGGATGGAGTTTCTTATATGCTAGAAGGATTGTTTTGGCATGTTTTAGTTCTTGTTCTGGGATCCAGGTATTTTCTTCAGCTATATATCCTTTCCATCGGATCAGATATATGTATGTGGTTATTGAGGAGGCCTCTGTAATGTATGATGCACAGTATTTCAAACTCCCCTTCACCCTTGATAAGATCAAGTGGTGAAGCAGGGAAGTTCGGGCCATGTTCTGGATTTTCACGATAGGGTAATAAGAGGAAAGTGTGAAACACATTGTGAATACTCCACATTTCAGGGAGGCATAACTGATAGGTGATGGGAGATAGGACCTGGGTGATGGTAAAAGGTCCCTCTCATTTCGGGGCAAACTTTCAAGAGGTGAGGTTTTGTTTGAGGTTTTTGGCTTTGAGCCAGACTTTGTCTCCTTTCAAGAATGGAATAAATCCTCTACCATTTCTAGTGGCCATAACTTGGCAAGCAAGCTCATGCACAGTGAGGGCTTCATCTCGGGCTATGGAGAGAGCTTTGAGTCTGGATTCAATAGTGAAGAGATTGGAATTGGTGATGATAGTGGAAAAGGGACGGGTTTGAAACCCATCATGAGGAAGAAGGGGGACTTTCTGGTTACAGAATGGGAGTAATGATTGTGGGTGAACTCCGTTTGAGTGATCAGATCAGCCCATGTGGTAGGGTTATCTCTGCAAAGGATCCGGAGGTAGGTCTCGACCTCCTGGTTGACACATTTGGTTTCTCCATCAGTTTGGGGGTGATAAGTGGTGAAGAGGAAGAGACTGTATCTAAGTACTTTTCCAAGTTCTCTGGAAATGGAGGAGGCAAATTGCAGCCCGCGATCAGAGATGATTTTATTGTATAGTCTGAAGTGCTTGTATACCTTGTGAAAGAAAAGAGTTGCTATCCCTTTGGCTGTGATGGTTTCTTGGTAGGACAGAGAATTACCCCCAAGTTCATAAGCCTGTGGTCAACCACAATCAGTAAGGAATCAAAGCTGGAGGAGGAGGGGAGATTGGTAATAAGATCACAGGAGATCTGTTGGAAGGGACAAGAGGAGGTTGATTTAATCAGGATAAGAGGAGGGATGGTAGAATGGGTATTTGCCTTGCATTGCTGACAAAGGAAACACCCCTTGACGTATTTACACACGAATTGAGCAAGACCAGGCCACCAGTACTCAGCAGCAACAAGTTGGTGGGTCTTAAGATAACCAGGGTGGCCAATGGAGGGGTGGTCATGAAATTGAACAACAATGTTGTGACAGAGGGAGTTGGAATCAGGGATATAGACATGGTTTTGGTAGGTGAGGACCCCATCATCAACTTGCCAGTTGGAGAGGCAGGAGTGAAAGGTGGGAGGGATAATACCATCAAGGGCTTAGAGGGCATTTCAGATGAGAATATTGTTGCCCGAGGCCAAGGAGATAATATCTCAAAGGGTGGTATCAATGATGTGGACAAAGAGTAAAGGGGGAAGGTGAGTGATATCTTCATGTCAGTGTCGAGGAATATCTTATTAAGGCAGTGAGAGAGAGCATCTGGTCTAGCAAGATGTGTTCCTGGGATGTGGGTAATTTTAAGGTCGAAGTCAGCAAGGTCCAGAAGCCAATGAGCTTGATGGCAATTTAGATGTTGGGAACTGCGGAAGAAAGTGAGGTTTTTGTGATCGGTGAAGACCTGAACAGGAAAGGGGAAACCACAAAGATATTGACACCATGCTTTGAGGGCATGAATGACTATGAGTAGTTCTCGGTCATAGATATCATAGTTTCGCTCTGCAGGAAAAAAGGATTGGGAGAGGTAGGAACAGGGGTGCCAATTGCCATTAAAGTCAGTTTGGAGGAGGACAGTGGTGCCAGTAGTGTTGCCAGAAGCATCGGTGGCGATTGCAAAAGGGGCAGAGAGGTCAGGGAGGCAAAGAACTGGTTTGGACAGGAAGGAGCATTTGAGGTGATTGAAGGACGACTAGCAAGCAGCGGACCAGTCTCAAGGCTTCTCCTTTTTTGTGAGGTCAATGAGGGGACGAGATGTCTGAGTAGTGGTTGATGAATTGTTGGTAGAAATTGGCAAAGCCAAGGAATAATTGAACAGTTTTGACAGTGGTAGGGACAGGCCAAGAGGCAATCCCATCAAGTTTGACCGGGTCCATGGCAAAAGTACCTGGTCTGATGATCATACCAAGGTATTTGACTTCTGCAGTGGCAAAATTACATTTTTCTAGACGAAAGTGGAGGTCAAGTTCTTCCATTCATTGGAGAACTCTTTTAGTATGTTCCAAATGCTGTTATAAATCTCTTCATTTTCCACTTTTCCAAGTCACGTGACCTGCTTAGTCAGCATCACGTGACCACTTATATACTTCACCTTTCATCTCTCATTTTCACTCTTCCGAGTCACGTGACTTGCACAGCCACAAGTCACATGACTTATCCTAGTAGCACCCATTGAACACTTACCATATTAGTTAGCACAGCTTATCCAGACCGGCCCTAAGCTGGTCTGTGCACACATGTAAATAGTATAAATACTTGAATGCAGCAACCGAACAAGCCAGTCTTGTTCTGGTTGGATTCCCTCCATCCTATACTTTTCCCCCTAGTGTCTTAGTGCTTTTTGAGGTGCCATAGTCCTTGTTGGATTTAGGTCGCCTTCATAAGAACAAGACTGGCTCTTACTATCCCACCTCACCCATCACCGGTACACGTGACAAAAAATTTTCAACTAAACCGCTTCATCATTGTCGAATCCCAGACATAAGGGAGACCCCTCACATCAGAGGATAAAGGAGAACCCTTGACCAAGTTACCGTCCAGGGGATTACGAACCCTTGATCTACAAATTGTATAGTGGGACCGTACATCCCACAAACTCATTCACTTTGCGAAGGCTACGACCTCATTCGAGAGGACACGCTTCATCGCGAGTAATAGTATCAATCCCTACCCTGTGCATAGTGGGTCAGCACACGCTTTCGAACAAGCATAATTGTTATCGAGGTTGCACATGATATAACCTAAACGATCTGCGGGTAATACCTACCCATCCGCTTGACAGGCAACAGATATCGCCTGCATGCACTCCCCAGTTCCTCCACCAGAAAGTTGTGCTCATGACACAACCCTTGCTGAAGAAGATTTTTCTTTACAGATCGAGTGATGTGACTCTTAGTGAGATCCTGCTCATTATATGATCGGTACCCTCGTCCTCTGCCTCGGTACCTTCACCTTCCTCTATTGCTTCACAATCCTCACATACCTCTTCTACCACCTATCGAACCAAGAAGAAGGTCACCATCTCGAACTAAGCCTTGCTGGGAAAGAATTCAAACTCAGCTTCCTCTCCCCCGATTACCACCGCCCCACTGAACCTAACCCGTGGGAAGTTAAGACCCTGAAAACCGATAACGGCGAGTGGGAAGAAGAACCAGAAGCCTTCTACACCGCCAATACTTGGACCCCCCAGCTCTCCCAAGCAGGAATCGCGTTACTTCAGGAAATAAACGAGGAAGTTTCTGCCAATTTCACAGATCAACAGGTCATCAATGCATGGCCCGTTTAGAAATTGCCCATCATTTTTTCCCTCGAAACCCAGACCCTCGCAGTGCGAGAATACTCCCCGATCCCACGCCTTCCTATCAAAGAGGAAGATCCAAACGATTACGACACCACTGGTTATGGGTACGAACTTGAATTCGTAGGCGAGTGGCCCCTTGAATTGAAACACGACTGCCTTCGTTCCCTCATAGGAGAACTCGATATTGAATCCGTTGAAGTCAACCCTTTCTGGAATTATGTTGGTCACATAGAATATGAAATCTCCTGCAACGATAGATCAAGGAGGAGTCTCCACCTACCAAGAGGAGATCGACGATCTCCGAGCCCAGTTAACCCAACTCACCGCCCTCCTCACCACCACAACCCAGAACGCCCTTGCGGCATCCCAGGCAGCAGCAGCAGCCGAAATCCACACCACAGCTGCCAAGACTGCAGCCCTCAGGCGAGCCCCACCAAAAGTTTCGAAACATATAGACATCGTGCCCGACCCCAGAAACTTTGATGGATCATATGCTCGCTTCAACAAATGGTGGTGCAAAATGAGTACGTACCTCGCATGCAATGACGACTGCTTCCCTACCACCAAAGAATCGACCCTGGCCATTCTCACCAGGATCGGATCAACCAAGGAAAAGGATTCAAACAGAGCAGGATCCTGGGCGCATAACGAGATAAAAAAGTACGGACAAGGTCATCGCTTCCCCACCATAAAAGATCTGGAAGAACAACTTCGATTACACTTCCAGATCAGGAATGAGAAGGACATCGCCACACGAAAGTTAATGTCTAAGAAACAAGGAACTTGAAGAGATGAGAGGACGCAAGTCTTCCTGACCTACTGGCTAGGGCTCTATGATCAGGCCCAATGCGACGACATCATGGGCATAGCCTTACTGGAGCAAAACATACAGCAGGATATCATCCGGGCAATCTTCCTTGCTGACGAACGACAAGACACTGTGAGCGACTACATAGATGTCATACAATGCTACGCCAATGCCATTGAAGCATTTGAATCCAAAAACTCCCGCAGTCATGGCATTCACCGCCAACGCAATCCAAATGCTATGGATGTGGACGCCCTCGAAGTTCGAAAAACGGGTCTCAGATGTTACAACTGTGGAGAAGATGGACATCGAGCCAAGGAATGCAAAAAGGCGTCCACACGGTGCAAGGAATGTGGATTCTCTCGAGGTGGACATAGAAAGGAATGTCCAAAGTACAAACCAAGGAACATGCAGGCTGCAGAAGGAACTGCATCAACAAACCAACAAACCCCACGAATGCCCAATTGGGAAAAAGCCATACAAGGAATGGAATTAGAAGCGGTGCAAGCCTACTTTCGGGATCTTGACATAACGCAGGGAAAAGAGTAAGGGAGACCGTATCGGGTACGAGATCTCCCTCTCCTATAAAACAAAAAAAAATAGTTTACTTACGGACTACCATACTCGACGCCTAGATAGTGCTAGTACAACCTCTGTTTCTTCTTCTCCTCTTTCTTCTTTTAATTGTTTCAATGTATTAGATAGTGATGTTTCTCTTGATTCTTTGTCGTCTCGAAGTAGTATCCTACCAGATGACAGAGCGTGCTCCCCAGGAAGGGAGGCTTAATTTGGCTTACAAAGAAAATAAAAATAGTTCTCTCCCTCAGAACCCGACTGAGCAGAAAGTTTGCACTATGCGCCCACTCAGAGAATTAGTCTTAAAAATAGATATAATCTCCTAGACAGCGGAGCAAATGGAGTTTTCATAGATACTGAATGGGCCAAGGCCCAGCGCATCCCCCTGAAACCCCTTGAACTCGTCATACTGGTTTACAACGTACATAGATGGAACAATCAACTCGGCAGGAGGCATCGCCTATACCACTGACCTAATCGTAGATCTCCAAGAACATTGCAAGAAAATCACAGCCGATGTGACCAATCTGGGACGGAATCAAATGATCCTAGGGTACACCTGGCTACACGAACATAATCCTCTAATCGATTGGGTACAAGGGACAGTTAAACTAAATCAATGCCCCTCTCTTGCCAAGCCCTGAAAGCGATATACGAATCTTGTTTAGATGAATCAGAGATCGATCATTCCTACCGAGTTCAGGGATTAGGAAAAGAACCTGAAGAAGGAATAGAACCTGAAGAAGCCTTCAAACTAGTACCTGAAGTGTATCACAAATATCTGGATGTCTTTTCAAAGAAGGCCAGCGAACACATGCCTGAAAAGAAAACATGGGACCATGCCATAGATCTGAAACCAGACTTCAAACCAAAAAAGGGTAGATTGATTCCCCTTAGCCCTGGAGAACAGGACGAAGTCAAAGCCTTCGTGGACGACCAACTAAGCAAAGGTTACATTCGGCCTTCAAAGTCTCCACAGACGTCGCCAGTATTCTTCATTCCTAAAAGGATGGTAAAAAGCGAATGGTCATGGACTACCGGTACCTGAACGAAGGCACGATTAAGAACAACTACCCTCTTCCCCTCATTGGATCAATTGTCGATAAATTAAAAGGAAGCTGAATCTTCACCAAAATGGATCTCCGTTGGGGCTATAACAATGTGAGAATCAAGGAAGGAGATGAATGGAAAGGAGCTTTCATTTGCCACCTTGGATCCTATGAACCAACTGTGATGTATTTCGGGATGTGTAATTTCCCGGCCACGTTCCAGAACATGATGAACGACATCTTTGCGGATATGGACGACATAGTGATTATTTACATTGATGATCTTCTGATCTTCATGAACCGCGATATGAAGCACCATCAGGAGATGGTCAAAAAGGTCTTAGAAAGATTACAAAAAAACGACTTGTTCGCTAAACCCGAAAAGTGCTTCTTCGGAGTACAAAAGGTCGACATGCTAGGCATGGATGTTTCCTGCAACGGAATCTCAATGAATGCCGATAAACTTGATGGCATCGCGAAGTTGCTGGTCCCCACTAACGTAAAAGCCGTGAGAAGCTTCTTGGATCTAGCCAATTTCTATCACCACTTCATTACCAACTACAGCCTAGAAGTGCGGCCTTTGCACGACCTAACTAAAAAAGATCAACCCTGGGAATGGGGAATGGCTCAGCAAAAAGTGTTTGACACGCTCAAAAATAGATTTACCACCACGCCTGTGTTAACGTACCTGGATGACACGACCCCTTATCGTGTTGAATGTGACACCTCGGACTTTGCAACAGGGGCTGTGCTCTCTTCCCTGAAAGATGACAAATGGCATCCAGTTGCCTTTATGTCACACTTCATGACTTCCAAACAATGCAATTATGCCATCGCCGATAAAGAAATGCTCGCGATCATTTTAGCGCTTGAACAGTGGAGACATTATTTAGAAGGTGCTAGACACAACTTCGAGATTTGGACGGATCATAAGAATCTCCAATACTTCATGAAGAGCCAAGATCTGAATCGGAGACAAGCCAGATGGGCTCAATACCTATCCCGGTTCGATTACACTCTCGTGAATAAACCCAGTACCTCAATAGGAAAAGCCGATGCCCTCTCTAGAAGAGAAGATTACATGATCGGCATTGAGAATGATAACAAACAAATGACATTCATACCAGAATCTCGCATACGGTCTCTAGAAGAGATTACCCTCTTCGATAAAATAAAATCTGCACATTCTGGTTGTACTTCTCCAGACGGGTCGATCCTCCATGAAGGATTATATTATTATAGCAATAAACTTTGGGTTCCCAGAGAACTCCGCCGTGACGTGATGACACAATTCCACGATCACCCGATCTTCGGACATAAAGGTGCCGAGAAGACACAAGACTTCCTCATGAGATACTACTCTTGGCCAGGAGCGAAGAAGAACATACAGGAATATTGTAAAGCCTGTGAGTGCTGTGCGCGCATGAAACCCACCAACCTTCCGCCAGCCGGAAAATTGCAGCCGCTAGAAGTTCCTGAAGGACCCTGGAAGAACGTGTCAGCTGACTTCATTACCGGCTTCCCCACATCCCACGGTTTTGACAGCATGTTAGTAGTGGTGGATCGCTTCTCGAAAGAAGTCGCATTCATACCAACCACGAAAACCATTACATCCAAAGGAACGGCCAAACTCTACCGAGATTACATATGGAAGCATTATGGCCTTCCAGATTCCCTCGTTTCTGATCGTGGACCCCAATTTGCTAGTCAAATGATGGTAGATCTGCTCAAACTTCTAAAAATAGAAAAGAAAATGTCACAGCATATCACCTCCAGACTGATGAACAAACAGAGCGCGTTAACCGCGAACTCAATCAGTATCTCTGCCTCTTCTCCGCAGAAAAACAAGACAAATGGGTTGAATGGCTTGCCATCGCTCAGTTTAACTTCAACAACACTCGCTCGTCTGCAACAGGTTTCACCCCTGTCCAATTGACGAAAATGTTCACCCCGCATCTCGGTTTCAAACCGACATCCGTAAAAGCTCCAGCCACTAAGGAGTTTGCCGATGACATGAAAGCAAATCTTGAAAAGGCTAAAGACGCTCTTCAAAGAACACATGAACAGATGAAACTGCAAGCAGACAAACACCGATCCAACGCCCTGGACTACAAAATTGGAGATCTTGTCTGGCTTAGCATGGAACATCTCGCTCTTGACGAGCGTCCATCACATAAATTAACAGAACGCTGGATCGGACCCTACCAAATCATAGAAGTTCATACCAATAGCGTGGGATTACTTTTCTCCAAATCTGTGAAGGCTCGCCACATTGTCAATGTCTCTCGAGTCAAACCGTATATAGAACCCTTGCCCGGTCAACTGGTTGTCTGCCCGGGACCAGTGCTTGTCAATGATGAAGGCACCGAAGAGTTTGAGGTCGATTACATTGTCGACTCTCGCCCTATTGGTCACGGCTTCCAATACCTGGTGCATTGGAAAGGATATGATGAAAGTGACAGAACTTGGAAATCTGCTTCCGGTTTAAAGAAAGCCCAGTCAGCTATAAACGACTTCCATCACCGTAAACCCTCAGCCTCTAGACAGTTGAAAATGAATTGTGCCCTGTTTGATAGTCTTTTTTCTACTCCTATCATTAATTTCACTTCTGGTTCTCCCTCCGCTTGATCTGGAATCTCAAGCCTAGTAGGGGGGTAATGTTACAAATCTCTTCATTTTCCACTTTTCCAAGTCACATGACCTGCTTAGTCAGCATCATGTGACCACTTATATACTTCACCTTTCGTCTCTCATTTTCACTCTTCCGAGTCACGTGACTTGCACAGCCACAAGTCACATGACTTATCCTAGTAGCACCCGTTGGACACTTACCATATTAGTTAGCACAGCTTATCCAGACCGGCCCTAAGCTGGTCTGTGCGCACATGTAAATAGTATAAATACTTGAATGCAGCAACCGAACAAGCCAGTCTTGTTCTGGTTGGATTCCCTCCATCCTATACTTTTCCCCCCAGTGTCTTAGTGCTTTTTGAGGTGCCATAGTCCTTGTTGGATTTAGGTCACCTTCAAATGTGAGGCATCGTCGGGGGAGAAGATCAGGAGATCATCCATGTAAATGACGAGCCATCCTTCAGCAATCATATCACAGAAGGAGTCGTTCATGAAACATTGAAAGGTGGAGAGGTTATTCATGCCAAAGAACATGATGGTAGGTTCGAAGAGGCCTTTATGAGTGATGAAAGTGCCTTTCCATTAATCTCCTTCCTTGATACAGACATTGTTATAACCCCAGCAGACATTGAACTTGGTGAAAAACTTAGCTTCTTTGAGTTTATCGATTAGGTCAGAGATGAGGGGAAAAGGATATGTATCGCGAGTGGTATGAGAATTGAGATAACAATAGTCCTGACAAGAGCATAGTTTGCCATCCTTTTTCTTTACGAAGAAGAAGGAGGATGCCTGGGGAGATTTAGAAGGTCTGATCTTCCCGCTGTGAAGATTCTCATTGAGGAAGGTTTCAGTGGCTTTCTGTTTGTCAGGTGAGAGGGTAGACTTTTCCGATCTTGGGTATGAAGGTATTATCGAGCTGTATAGCATGATCATAGGGGCAAGAAGATGGAAGACAAGATGAGGTTTCCTTAGAGAAGACAGAGGAGTAGACTGCATATTCTAGGGGGAGAGTAGTCTTGGGTTTGGATTTCTCTGCTTCGACAGCTAGTGTTTGAAGGTCCAGTCCTAGGACTGAAAAAAAACCGCAACTGGACCAGACCAGGACCGGAAAAAGACCGGAAATACATAGTGGACCAGTCCTAACCAGTTTTTTATGGTTCTGGTTCTGGTCTTTTTATTTTAGAAATTAAAAAAACTGCTATAAACTGGTCCAGACCAGTCTTTTAAAAACCTGTAATGGTACCCCTGAGGGCCACATATGCCCCCACATCCCCAAATATTTGCACTATTTTAGGAATTTATTTGGAATTTGTAGCAATTTATCTATCTTCACTTGACATGTAACTCGGAAATAGGCATATCTCAATCATTTGTGCACTGAATTACATAAATCATGGCTCAAATTAAATCCATGTAGCACTACTACATCTGGTACAGCCACTGCTAAGATTGTCAATCACACAGAAGCAAGCTACAGACTGGTTCAACTTAGTAGATACTTGGAATATAGTACTACATATTAAAATGGTCATATCTCCATGACATCTGGACCAATTTATGTAAAAGAAAATATTAGTAGAAAGCTGGGAATGTGTTCTTCCAGACCAGTCATATGAAGACTGGTTCAAACCAGTCCTAGGACTGACAAAAAGACCACAAAGACCATTTTTGTCAGTTTTTTGCAGTTATGGTCCGGTTTTTTCCATATTAGGAAAATTCCCATGACTGGTTGCAGTCCAGTTTTCTCAAAATAAAGCAAAAGACCAGACCAGACCAGACTTTAAAACACTATCCACAGCAAGATTGGTGGCAGTGGTGAGGTGGGCAACTAGAGGGAAGCCTTTAGGGATGAAGCAAGAACTGCATCACATTACTCGACAGAGGACTCTGTTGACCATAGCTCGTTCAAGGAACTGTGATTCAGTTTCGAAGTTAAGGAAATTATACAGCCTTCTATCGTGGTTGGGGTATATTTTAGTATAACTAGAGGGTTTAGTTTTTGAAGGGGAAGAAATAGATTTGTGGAAATGGGAATCATGCCATTTGAGATCTGTGACATGCAAATGATATAGGTCTGTGGATTGATCCACAGATTCTGGGATAGTGAGGTTTGTCTTTCCCAGTCGATGATGGGGTTGGCCTCTTGAAGCCAGGGAAGTCCAAAGATTATGTTTTCATTCCCGCAATCCATGATATGGAAGATTACTTTTTCAATAACCTTTCCGATATCCAGGAAGAGGGTGGTGGAGAAGAGAATATCGCCTTTCCAGTTAATGGATTGGTCGACATTGCGGACTTGGATAGGGGTGGGGAGGTGGTCTCAAGGGAGGTTGTTCCTTCGGACAAAAGCCCAGTCGATACAGGAGATTTCTGCGCCACTCTCAATGAGGGTGGAGGTTTCAACGACTTTTAAGGAGTGTAAGAAGGTTACTAGAGAAATAGGAATCTTCATTGCTTTAGAGGAAGAAGATACCAGTACAAGTGCACATATAGTGATAGGAGAGCCTTGCATCAAACAAGGTCTCCTTTTCAAAAATCCAGAATGAGGTTAACTCTTCCTATAACCTTTGCTTCATCATCATCGTCTTCATTGTCATCCTCAACATTGTCCAGGTTAGGTAGGTCTTCTTTGGCTTTAGTGACTTTCCTAGTCATTGTCTTCTTGAAAAAGGGAACATTGGTCAAGAATGTGGAGAAGCAGTGTTGTGACCAGATTTCTTGCAGTGTAGACAGAGGCTTCTTTGAAGCATTGTTCTCTTTCCAAGGGGGTGAGGAGCTTGAGGATGGTTGTCCAGACAGCATCGACGTCCATGGCATTAGAGTCACCACAGGTTGTAAGATTTGGCCTAAAATACTCAGTAGCAATGTCCAGTTATAGGGTTGACAGATATCATGGCAATCACTAGTAGCCCTTTGGCTGGTGGTCACCAGCCAAGGCATAGCCTAGCTGACTTTGAAATCATAGGGGCATTGCTGATTAGAAATATATATCTGAAGCGACCAAAAATTGCTATGACTGCTTTTGGATTGCAATTAAAAATTACAAATCTTTGCACAGCCACTTTTTTGTCAAATGGCAGCCAATTGCCATTGGCCAATATTGACCAATCAAAAGCCTCATATCACCAGCTTTTCATGACCATTCTGATTATATCTCATCTAGATTAGATCTGATTGATTGGATTGTTGCACCATTGGAATCAGAAAAACAGGGGCTATGTACTTTTCTGATGACACCAATAAGGAATTATGAATTTCCTTTTTGGGAATAATTTTTCACAGATTCAGATACAGCCCCTTTTTTTATAGGGGCATGCTTCTGGGCCCAGAATCAGTTTGATTAATTACATAAGCAAGAAGTGCACCAGATGCAGCCACTACTCCTACAGCATTTCTATTTTGGGAATCTCACTTCATTGAATGTTTTCCCTTCATTCTCCTGCTTTCCCCTAGCATTATACATTATGTGAGTGCATAGACATAGTGTATATGTCATAATAAACCATTTCCATGACTTAAATGAGGTTTTATATTGTTGTATGAGATGAACAAAAAGATAGGGGGAAAAACAGAAAACATATTCGAATTTTTGACCCTTTCGACATAGGGGGTTCAAAAGTACATCCCCACATCCCCTTCACATACATCTACACCATATCAGAAGGACTTTGGACTGGGATAGAAGCCTGTAATGTTATGAAATGTTCTCCTCCTGACCCTTTTTTGCTCAATGCAGTTACACAAGGGATGCTGATGGCTCAAAAATAGGTGTCACATCTGTTTACATATATCCTCCTAAGTTTCATCAGTTCAGATGATTTACTATGCTCTGTGATGGGTTACAAATCATCATTTTCGACATTTTCAGTGTTTAGGGAATAAAAAATGATATATTGTAAATATAGTCAGGGCAACTTGGTAGGACTCTGGCAGACATATCCCTACAGTCCTGCCATCATTCTGGGGACATTTCAACTGGAGATGAAGCCAGGAGGAGTCAAAGAAGCCTTTTAGAAGGGTAGGAAATAGATCAAAAATATAGAAGACTGTGAAATGACATCATCAGTGGCACTGATGGCTTGCAAATACATGGAACATCATCTGACACTCATTATCTTGAATTCTATCACCTCACATAATTTCCTTGGCTTTCACCATTTTTGAGATTTTCAGTATTTGGGGGATAGAAAATAGACTATTGTATATATCATCAGGGCAAGTTACTGGATGGGACTCTGGTATATATATATGTACAACTCTCCGATCAGTTTGAAGACATTCCAACCACATGTGCAGCCAGAAGGAGTGAAACAAGATGTTTACAAGTGTGGGAAATAAATCCAAAACATCAGAAACTTTGAAAAAAATATCATTGTGAGCTCCACAATGCATATCTGGGTATTATATGTGGTAGGATATGTTAATCCTATATATAAAAGAATAAGTTGACAGTGCATATCATGATATGAACAACTACAATGAAAAATCTGTGAAAATGCATACTATACTGCATACTATGCATGAATCTCATTTACAGGTGGATAGCGCATTCCGTAGGATAATAATGAACAAGAGTATCTTGGATGTTGGGGATACAGACAAGATGTCAAACCATCATGCTACATCACATAAACATATTGTATGACTTGGAATACCTTGATTTGCATTGTTCAGCTCACAATGGCATGTTTTTCAAAGTCTCCAATGTTTTCAATATTTTTCCTATGCATGTAAAAAGTGTAATTCACTCCTCCTGGCTTCCACTTCTGTTAGATCTTCTCCAAACCAATTGGAGTACTGTACCTACATGTGTGGAAGAGGCCTATATAGTTGCCCTGGCAATATGCCTAATGGATAATTTTCTATGCTTGAAGTACTGAAAACATCGAAAATAGTGATTTGAGATCCATCAGGCAGTTGAGCATATTATATGAAGTGATGAAGCTCGGCCTAATGATTCTCGAAATGTGTTTCATGCATTTGCAAAGCTATCAGTGCCACCTATGAGGTTGTTTCAAAGTCTCCGATGTTTTTGATCTATTTCCCATGCTTCTAAAAGGCTTCCTCAACTCCTCCTGGCTTCAATTCTCCTTGGAATGTCCCCAGAATGATGGGAGGACTATAGGGATATGTTTGCCAGAGTCCCATCAAGTTACCCTGACTATATTTACAATATGTCATTTTCTATTCCCTAAACACTGAAAATGTTGAAAATGGTGATTTGTGACCCATCAGAGAGCACAGTAAATCATCTGAACTGATGAAACTCAGGAGGATATATGTAAACAGATGTGACACCTATTTTTGAGCCATCAGCATCCCCTGTGTGACTGCATTGAGCAAAGGATTAGGAGAAGAATATTTCATAACACCACAGGCTTCTATCCCAGTCCAAAGTCCTTCTGATATGTTGTAGATATATATGAAGGGAATATGGGAATGTACTTTTGAACCCCCTATATTGAAAAGGTCAAAGATGCGGACATATTTTCTGTTTTTCCCCCTATCTTTTTGTTCATCTCTTACAACCATGTAAAACCTCATTCAAGCAGTGGGAATGGTTTATTATAACATATATACTATGTCTATGCACTCATATAATGTATAATGCTAGGGGAAAGCAGGGGAATGAAGGGAAAACATTCAATGAAGTGAGATTCCCAAAATAGAAATGCTGTAGGAGTAGTGGCTGTATCTGGTGCACTTCTTGCTTATGTAATTAATCAAATTGATTCTGGGCCCAGGAGCATGCCCTTATGAAGAAAGGGGCTGTATCTGAATCTGCAAAAAAATTATTTCCAAAAAGGAAATTCATGATTCCTTATTGGTGTCACCAGAAAAGTCATAGCCCTTGTTTTTCTGATTCTATTGGTGCAACAATCCAATCAATCAGATCTAATCTAGATGAGATATGATCAAAATGGTTGCGGAAAGCTAGCGATATGAGGCTTTTGATTGGTCAATATTGGCCAATGGCAATTGGCTGCCATTTGACAAAAAAGTGGCTGTGCAAAGATTTGTAATCTTTAATTGGCACAATGACCTCAAGAGCCACTCAGCCAAGGCTTTCAATATTGCCATCATAAACGAGAACTTAATGAACTCTATTGCTTTCGAGACAAGTGCAAACACTCAAAGCAAGGTCATATGTAAGGTCAGTAAGCCCCCTCCCCTTTCAGATTTACACCTGTGCTCACACTTTCCCCCCCTCCTACCTTGCCTTTGCTCCTCGCTCTACCAAGCTCTTTTCCCCTCTCTCCCTCCTTGGTGACGCACCCCTCTTGTCCCACCCATCATGGTGCCATGACCTGTCCCACTCTTGTCCCACCCATTGCGGTGCCACAACCCACCCCATACCTGTCCCACCCATTGTAGTGCCATGACCCACCCCATATCCAACCCACCTCTAATGCCATGGCTCCCCCCCCCCCCCTTCAGGTGGAAG